>SJYC01007470.1:0-10175 GCA_006408675.1 Madoqua kirkii | reverse complement strand
AATTCTACCACCCTTTCTGATTGGGTGGGGCACGCGGCAATCTAACACTGCCAATCCCTCCTTTCACTTTTTCCGCGGCAAAGCCCGCCATCTTTAACAATGCGGCAGGCCCTCCAGATGCAAAGCCCGCCAAGAGTGTAACGGTCAAACACCCCTGCCACGATATCCACGTGACAAACTGCCATGATATCCACATGACAAGGTCAGCCATATTGTCCCTGCAGCAAAACCTATCAGGAAATGCACACGGCAGAGACAAAAGCCCGCCATGTTTTAGACTGCGGCAAGTACTTAAGCGGCCATCTTTTACTATGTAACAGAATTTTCTACCGCCATGCTGCACACTAGAACAAAGACAGCCATGATGTGGCTTCCCGCCACTGAAACACTGCGGCAAAATGGATCCGCCATTTTGAGCACTCTAACAAAGCAGAGAGCCATGCTAAGCAATGCTACAAGGTCAAAATCGCCATTTTGAACACTGCGCCTAATTCTTCTCCCGCTCATTTTCCATTAGACCCTTGTAATATGACATAGGATGATCCTATGTTTTCCCACATCATGATACCACAATTCATGCCAAGCTCCTAACATGACCCAAGTCAGCTCATTCAAAACATTTAACTCATGCAATGCATACCATTTCCTTTGCCTGTTGCATTATTCATCTTACCTTCCTAGTGATACTTAGCATAGTTACCCCTCAGCCAAGCTGGGCGGCAAATCTGAAGTGGCCGCCATCTTTCCTCCCCAGCCTAACCAACCCTCTAGCCTAACTGCAAAGTCATCTCCCAACCAAAGCCGTAGGTCCACTCACACAACACAAACGATTAGCAGCAAAATTTTGTAGACATTCCAGATAGTACAAGGAACCACAAAACCCAACACTTTTCCAACTATATGAAGCCCCGATGGGTGGTGTAAAACAAAAATCTAAGCAGGTATCCGTGGCCCCGATGGGCAAGGAAAAAAAATTAAAGCAGGTATCCGAGGCCCCGATGGGCAAGAAAAAAAAAATTAAGCAGGTATCCGAGGCCCCGATGGGCAAAAAAAAAAAAAAAAACCCATTTAAAAAAGAGGCAGGTATCCATTGCCCCGATGGGCCAGAAGGTTAGGGAGAGGGGGTACACAGCAGGTATCCGAGGCCCCGATGGGCTAAGGGGGGAAAAAAAAAATAAAAGCAGGTATCCGTGGCCCCGATGGGCAAATTTTTAAAAAATAAAATAAAAGGCAGGTATCCATGACCCCGTTGGGTAAAAAATAATAACAACAATAATATATCTATCCACCTATCTATATACTCACTAAAACCAGGTATCCACAGCCCCGATGGGCAAAAAATATAGAAAAGGAGAAAAAGAAACCACAAAAAAACAGAGGAGTCAACCAAAAATCATTCCAAAGAAAACGTCCTTTAAAATGGAAAATTGCCTTAAAATATCCTCAAGTATCTGTAAAATACTGAGAAGGTGTCAAGAAAATACTAGAAGAAAGTTCAGGTTTTTAAAAATATTTTATGAATTTTTGGTGTAATTTTTTCCAAGAAATACACCATAAGGCATGGTTAGGGTCTGGAAAATGTTCCAGAAAGAACCAAACGGGCAAAGAGATCCAATATTAATAAGCTTCCATCTCGGGAAAAGAAGAAATATGGCGGTCGCAGCAAAGGGCAGCGCTTTAAGAAGTGAGAGGGAGGGGACTGAGGGCGGAGGGAATAGAAGAGGAGTGGCCTAGAAGATTGAAAGCCAGACATATTTGTAGTTTAGCCGGTTCAAAAATTTACCCAGTAACAAGAAAATGAGAGTTCAAGAAAATATCAACATACTAAAAAGAACATTATACTGGAAGTAGGCTTCATTTCTAGTCTAGGAGCCATGACTTCAAAGGGTTTTCAAATGGGTTCGTGTCTGTAAAATAGGGACGTTAAGTAAATCAAATTAGATAACTGATGCTAAAATTCTCCCAAACAGTGTAACAAATGAAAAGGTTTTAGTTTAATTTGGTTTTGAAATAGGAGGAAGGAGGGGGGTAGAGCTTTGATATGTTAATAAACTATCCAAATACCTCATTTAGTCAGAATGAACAACTCTCCACCAGACATAGGAACCAAAGAAGCTAGGAAGGGGCAATACATTAAGGTTAGAACCCTCTTAAGGGAGTTTCCCTTCCGTTATCTAATGTGATAGTGAAGGTTTACTCGGAAAAGAGACCCATAAAGGTTACATGATGTGCTCAAAGTCACATACTGTAATTCTGAGTCAGTGCATTTTCTACTCCAGCACTCTGCATTTCTGCGGCCCCTGAAAACAGAAGAATGGAAGTGCTTCTAAGTGAGCAAGAGAGAGGACAGAAAAATCATTTCACAGAATGCTGATTTAGCCCCTAACCAATCCATATTACTTGCAACTTTTAAACTGTGAACCCTTAATCTTCAGTATTTTTTCTACTTACTCCGTGAATATGACGACCCCAACATCGAAGCAGTCATAAGAATACAATAGTGAAGTTCACCCGCTGCCAGTAACTGGTAGGAAAATGCTCATATAAAAGCCAAAGCCTTCCCCAGAAACATAGCTATTTCGGTGAGAAGCAATTAATCTCATAAACTGTCCTATATTGTTTATCAGAGAAATAACAGAGAACCTGAGGGAAACAACTATTCCACACAACTCCTAGAAAATCAAAGGATACATTGCCCTCCCAGTGGCTGAACTGAAAAGTGTAACTTAACCCAAATACGAACAGGTAACTATGCCCTCCAGTCTCCAGGTAAGTTATAAAGTATGCAAAATTTTCTTCCTTAAAGGACACACTCCATCTTCTAAGTGCTCTTGGTTCACATAAAATGGTACTCTGACTTGTCATTCCAAATAAGGAATATTATATTGTAAAAGTGGTGTAATTTTCCTCTGAACCCTCCCTGAACACTTAGAAGCAAATGCCTTCAAACAAATTGCTATGCTCTCCAGATTTAGGGGAGGAAATGGATTTCATATATATGGTATATGTATTTCTGTAAGTCTTTAAGATTTCACCTTAATTTAATCTTTCACAAGTTTCTAATGAAACAAATAGAGTCTTTCACTGCATAGAGTGGTAAATTAAGGTTGAGGAATGTTGTTTTCTTTGCTTTTGATTTAAAAGCTAGTGGTGGTTTTGTTTCTAAGTCTGTCCAACTCTTTGAGACCCCATGGACTATAGCGTGCCAGGCTTCTCTGTCCATGGGATTTTCCAGGCAACAGTACTGGAGTGGGTTGCCATTTCCTTCATCCAGGGGACTTCCCCACCCAGGGATTGAACCTAGGTCTCCTGCTTTGCAAGCGGATTCTTTACCGACTGAGCTACCAGGGAAACCATACCTGTAAAAGGCAATAAGTAGCTACAACCACTTTGATAACGTTCAGTCAGCAGAAAGAAATGATTTGGTTATATAAGTAGTTATTATATAACACCTGTGATTTCAGTCTAGACTAATCAGCAGGAGGTAAATAGCAGGTCAACTGTAACCAGCAGCAACACTATGAAGAACAGTCCTAAGCTCCTTCTGTATAGGACACTAACTAATAGTATCATCCCGAATTTGACCTCACTATAGAATTTAACCTGTTTCACCTTATTGTGTCTTTTACACAGGCTACCAATAATTAGGGTAACTAGGCCTGTCCAATTGCATTTTCTACAATTGTGGAAATGTTCTATACTTTTTAGACCTTGGATTAGGGAAAATTTTCTAAAGCAAACCTCAAAAAGCATCAACTACAAAAAAAATTGATAAATTTGAATTTTTGAAATCAAAGCCTTTTGTTTCCCAAAAACCTCTTAAAAGGTGAAAAGACAAGTTATAAATTGGCTGTCCTGGAGTTCTGCAGCTAGGCCCTGGTTCCAAGAGGGTCTCCAGACTGAAGATTATTCCCATTGACTGTCACAGTAATCTTTCATGGGATCGGGTGAGATTAGGCCCCCAATTGGTGTTGACATGTTAATTTGGGGTACTCTCATTCACATCAGACACGGGACATTTTAAGGCTCTCGATTACCAAGATCCGATGCCAAGGCTTGGGCTAAAAGAAATGCAGAAGACACAGTTTCTAAAGAGCCTTTGTTCTGGAAGTAGTAAGTGTTGCTACTTTTTTCTAGTAAGGAAAGTCGTGAAATCAGACAAGTATGGTTCATTTGACAGTAAAAAAACATGAAGAAATGGTTTCGATACCTAAAAATGAAGAGATGGTACCAGCCCTTATGGAGAGTTTCCACATGAACTGTTTCATAAACAAGTATATAAGTACCTCTTCTCTACCCATCATTCTAAATCTTCATTGCTAAATCACTACATCTCTCTTGGGTCAATGAGTTTTATAGAATGAACTACTTATATAGAAAGGTAAGCCCCCGAAATACATACTTAGGGCCCAGCATACCCTGCAGCAACCCAGCACTGTCTTGCTATTTATCAAGTTCAGGGTTTATTTATCTCCTTCCTGTTGCCTCCCTCCCCCACTTTCAGCCCACTTCACTTTCTTCCTTTCACAGCCTGGCTTTGCCCTCAGTTCTGCTTGACTTCATTTGATAAATCTGTTGGGATCACAAGTGTGGAAACTGAGATACTAGAAGGAAAAGTGACTTGCTGAAAGTCAGAGTTGGACCGAAATGGGATAGTCTCCGCACATTTTCTGGGGCTGTACCCTAGCTGTGCCCACTCCCTTTATTTTGGTTCTCCCAAATGTAGGACACACCGCAGGAATTATATGGGGCGGGGGGAGGATTCAAGTCCTCTTAAAAAGACTTCGATTATTTTACTTCTAGGCTTTTTATTTTGTTAACCTATACCTCCTCTCCCCTGCTCTCATAGTTCGAAGGCGAGGGGGAGGGGCAGGCAGGAACTACCTGTTTGAGCCACCAGATGGCAGCATGGAATAATCAAAGAAACACCGAGTCGCTTTGGGGGAAAGAGCCAACGTCTTATACCAAGCTCCGCTAAGGTCTGAGTCAAAGGGGAAAACGTCTTATACAGGTTCAGTTAAGTGTGAAAGAAATGTATTCAACTACCTCTAATCTGAACAGCCCACCTTAATGGGAGTTTGTCCATGGCTTCAACTCGTGCCATTTAAAGAGGACTTTGGTAAAGCATTCAGAGTCGAATTAGCAGGCCAACGGGGAAGTGAGTAGTTAAAGGAACCAGGACATATTATGGAGAAGGGAATACTTGAGGAAGGAATCTTTACAACTCATAAGAACTGTCTGCAGTGGGAGAGAATGATTAATCTTCTGTGTAGTTCCGTGCTGTACTGTGCTTAGGCGCTCAGTCATTTTTGACTCTTTGTGACCCCATGGACTGTGGCCTACCAGGCTTCTCTGACCATGGGATTTTCTAGGCAAGAATACTGGAGTGGGTTGCCATATTCTCCTCCAGGGGATCGTTCCAACCCAGGGATGGAATCCAGGTCTTCCACATTGCAGGTGGATTCTTTACCATCTGAGTCACTGGGGAAAGCCCAGAAATACTGGAGTGAGTAGCCTCTCCCTTCTCCAGGGGAACTTTCTGACCCAGGAGTCGAGTCGAAACCGGCTCTCTTGCATTGCAGGAGGATTCTTTACCGGCTGAGCTACCAGGGAAGCCCCATATGTGTAGCTCTAGGATGTCTGAATATTTTTGAGTTGTCCAAAGATGGAACAATCTACTTCCAGAATTGGTGAGATGCCAGTCCCTGAAGGTATATAAGCCAACGGTGGATTCTGTGGGGATGCTATGGAGAGATTGATTAGATAAAAAGTTGGGCAACATGCCCTGAGGCTCTTTTAACTAGCTCAAGATTCTACTAACCTCATCAGAGTATGTGGGACATTCCTGTAGTCATGTCCCACCACACACACACACACACACACACACACACACACACAACTTATGGTGTCCTTGAGGTTTTTATGTTTATCAAAAAAGAACAAGAGAGTTTATGGAAGTCTGTAATTTATGTTGAAATGCATCAAAGCATAAGAAAAGTTAATGGACTCATAGATTTATAGATAAATAGTTATGTGATTTAAAACAAGTATAACAACATGTCTATAGTACAATTTTTGTGGTAGGTCTTCAGTGTACTATTCTTTTATATTTTCTATGTGATTGAAAGTTTTCATAATCAAAATTAAATGTTGGGGGGAGGGATGGCATCACTAAGAATGAAGGAGAGGAAACTCCAAGGATTTATCCATCCACTATAACGACCACCATTATGTTGGGGAAAACTGTTAGAATCAACTTTTTCAGAACTCTGGAATCTAAGGAGGAAAAAAAAAACAATTAAGAGCAACCAGAGGAGTGCTTAATGAAGAAAGATTGCTTAAAAAAAAAGATAAGAGTATTATGTCACATTTTTGTACCCATGTACCACTCCCCATTTCTCATCTGGACATCTGCTGTGGGGGTGGCAGCATGCACAACTATTGTGGCTTACTTGTGTAAGTCGTGTCCGACTCTTAGCGACCCCATGGACTGCAGCCCACCAGGCTCCTCCGTCCACGGGACTTTCCAGGCAAGAGTACTGGAGTGGGGTGCCATTGCCTTCTTCTCTACACCTTCTCCAGCAAATGTTATTTGTTGTCTTTCTGATAGACATTCTGACAGATGTGAGGTGCTATCTCAATGTAGTTTTGATTTGTATTTCTGTGGTGATTAGCCATGCTGAACACTTTTCCTGTGCGTGTTGACCATCTATATGTTTTCTTTGGAAAAATGTCTATTTCAGATCTTCTGCCCATTTTTTATATGGTTTTTTGTTTTGAATATGAGCTATTTACTTATTTTAGATATGAACCCCTTACTGGACATATCACTTGCAAATATTTTTCTCCCATTTAGTAGGGTTTTTTTTTTTTTTTTTTTTTCTGATGGCTTCCTTTGCGGTGCAAAAGCATTTAAGCTTAGTTTGTTCTAATTTGTTTATTTTTGTTTTTGTTTCCTTTGCCTAAGGAGATAGATTCAAAAAATATATTAAGACTTTCTATTTTCTTCTAGGAGTTTTATGACTTCCAGGCTTACATTTAAGTCTTTAATCCATTTTGAGTTTATTTTCGTATATGGTATGAGAAAAATGTTCTAATTTTATTCTTTTACACGTAGCTGTTAAGTCTCTGGGATCATCTTGGGGAAAAGAAGAGAAACCCAAACAAAATCTTAAGAGCAAGGTCATTTATTAGACTTTAAAAATAAATGAATAAGGAGCTTCTCTGGTGGGCCAGTGGCTAAGACTCCATGCTGCCAGGATAGGGGGCCCAGATTTTATCCCTGGTCAGGGAACTAGATCCCACATGGAACAACTAAAAATCCTGCATGCTACAATGAAAACTGAAGATCCCATGTGCCACAACTAAGACCCAGCACAGCCAAATAGTTTTTAAATAAAAAATAAATGAATAAGATGGAGAGGAGGAAAAAAATACCTAGAGACCAGCCACAAGTGGTGTATCCCCTAAAGTACTAAGCAGTAGTGACAATTTCAGAGGACCCAATTCTGAGCTAAGGGCAGACACAATCTGATGAAGAGGCATCCGGGATATGAAGGGATGGATCTTCTCAGAGAGTTTCTGCTTCCAAAGAAATAATCAATGAGAGCAGAAAACCACAAAGTTAGAAACCAAGATAAATAATACAGGAAGAGAAAGAAAAAAATGCTCTAATTCTCAGCTCACTAGTTCTGACTTTTCAAGTATGGGTAGTGGATGCTCTGCTCTTAGAGGTCAGTGCCTGTTTGTATGCTGGGAGATTTAGAAAGACTTAGGAGAGTTTGGTGAAAAATGAGCCACCTTCTGTTTTTCTGCATTGCCCTTGCTGCTGCTGTTCACACAGTTGTTACTGCCCCCCCAATCCCCACTGACTTGAGTACTGTAGTTGACCCCGTCACCAAGCTGAGTTTCTGGATTCACTTCCTGACACAACTTCTGGAAGGTTTCAAACATACTCCCTGTCAGAGAGCTTGCTACCTGAGTCACTGGGAACCTGTACAATGTCTTCTGATGACAAAGATGGTTCCACAGCACAAGGGTCCCCAATCTCTGGAATCTAGTGCCTAATGATCTGAGATGGAACTGATGTAATGATAGAAATAAAGTGCACAATAAATTTAATGCACTGGAATCATACTTAAACCATCCCCCCAACCCTGGTCCTTGGAAAAACTGTCTTCCCTGAAACTGATTCCTGATGCCAAAAAGTTTGGGGACTGCTGCTGTAATGTAAACAGTATTTTTATTATCTGAGTTTTCCTAAAAAACAGAGACTTGGGCAAGGATTAAGAGTTAATGCTTTCTATGGGAAAGGCCTTCTCAGGACCATAAGAATGAGGGAAGAGGGAAAAGCAAAAGAGGCAAGAAAGGCTCATTGGCTACCAGCAGCATGGGGGTGTTGAGGCTCACGTCAATTACGGAACAGGAGGTGCATGAGATGGTAGCTTTTATAGTCTGTGACAAAGTAGACACAAACCAAGTGATCAGCTCATGGGAAGGAACAATTTATTTGCTCAAGGAAGATGACAACATTACTATTCTTTGCATAAATGGAAAAAGGTGAGGCTGAGAAGTAGAACGAAATATGGATGGATTCCAGAGAGTTTGGTTTGTAGAGGCAAACATGGGAACAGCATGATTATGGCCTAGAGTTCTTATAGGTAAAACTGTCCAAATACCTGAGTTGGAAAAATACAGATGAAGGTAGGGTCATCCTGGGTGGAAATAGTGGGGAAAGAAAAATCAATTGATAGGACAAAGCTGAATTTATCCTTATCACTTTAAAGAAGAAAAATGTCCGAAAGATCCATATTCATATTTTTGCTTGCACTCCACCTCCAGATTCCTTGAGTGAGGAAGATTAGAGGTTGCTACTCTGAATAAACACCAAACAACTTCTCTGCAAAGTCCTTAAGGCTGCATTTACTAATGGGGTATTTTCCACCATCAACACTCTGATCAGCTGTGCATGGTTTTGGAAGTTCTGGGAGCCAATCTCAGGAGAAAATCTCTGTTAAAAAACTGCGAAGACCCACCTACTTATTGTCTCTTGTTTTGCTTCTTGGGAAAATATGTGAATACAGATTCATTTTTTAGTGTGAGCACAGAATTCTGGGATGCCAGCTATTAATCACATATGTGCGCACAAATGAACACACATACTTCTGAACTGCAGTAGCTCTAATGTGCAACACTTGGGACTAAAACCTTAGGGCTTCTCCTTCAACACTTATCTCTCCTTGCTCCCCACCTTTCCTCCCACTCCTTGACACTCACCTCAACACTTGCTTCTATCATTTTAACTTAATATTTGGACCCTACTCACTTCCCACACTTGTACCCACATTCACCTACTACTTATCTTCACTTACTCCTCTTTTCTTTCTTATCTTTTCTCTCTCATTCCTTACTTTCCCCTCACAGCACAATCCCAGATCTCTAGCCTTCTTTAGGAGCTGAACTAAGTAGCAATTTTCCTCTTCATCAGAAAGATCAATCCAAGAAAGATAAACACATTCCAGACTAAGTCTCCTTTCCTTTTATCTTCTCTCCTCTGCATTCCTTCTCCGAGTCTCATTTACAAGTGACATTGTTTGTTAAAATCAAGGTTGAGACGTTAAAGACGAACAGGGAATTCTCTGGCAGTCCAGTGGTTAGGACTCTGCTCTTTCATGGCCTGGGGCAGTGATTCGACCTCGGGTTAGGGATCTAAGATCCCACAAGCCCCAAGCAAGGGCCATAAAAAAGAACTAAAGAACACGTGAAGAAGTAGCTGAAGAAGTCAAGGATAAGTACAGGGCTTCCCTGGTGGTCCAGTGGTTAAGAACCCTCCCGCCAATGCAGAAGTCATGGCTTTGATCCCTGGTCTGGGCAAATCCCATATGCAGCAAAGCAACCAAACCCATGCACCACAACTACTGAGCCCGTGCTCTCTTAAAGCCCATGAGCCGCAACTACTGAAGCCTGATCACCTAAAGCCTGTGCTCCACAACACGAAAAGTCACCAGAATGAGAAGTCCACGCTTGTCAATGAAGAGTATCCCCTGCTCTCTGCAACTAGAGAAAGCCTGTGGGCAGCAACTAAGACGCAGTGCAGCCATGAATAAATAAATAAGAATATTTTTTACAAGGATAAGTAGAACTCGCAGACATGCATCTCAGCCCCCTCCCTCCCC
>SJYC01007468.1:0-10405 GCA_006408675.1 Madoqua kirkii | reverse complement strand
GGGAAGGGGGTTCAGGATGGGGAACATGTGTATACCTGTGGCAGATTCATGTTGATGTATGGCAAAACCAATACAATGTTGTAAAGTAATTAACCTCCAATTAAAATAAATTTATATTTAAAAAATAACTAAGTTCTATATCACTTGACCATAAAATAGAGAGATTATCTATAGTTGGGCCTGATTTAATCTATGAGTTCTTTAAAAGTAGAATGTTTCTCCAACTAGTGGCAAACACGTCAGAGAACTGAACTGCTAGTGGGATTGGATGCACCAAGAAGTGTTTTGTTGTTGGCTTGAAAATAGAGGAGGATAAGTGGGAAGGCATACGAGCAGCCTCTTAGAGCTGAGGCTGGACCCTGGTTAACAGCTGCAAGAACTCAGGAACCTCAGTCCTATACACGCAAGGCACTGAATTTTGTCAACAGCCTGAGTGAGCTTGGAAGAAGATCCTGAAGCCCAGATGAGAACTGCAGCCCTGATCAATAGTTTCATTTTAACCATGTGAACCCTGAGATCCAGTTAACCATACCAGACTTCTGACCCAGAGGAACTGTGAGCTAATAAATGGCTGTTATTTAAAACTACTATGTGTAGCAAAAGTACATATTTTGTTTTGTAGTAAAATACACATGTGCTCTCCTAGGATGAGCCTGAAGGTTTTGGTACTCAAGACGCTCTTCAGATTTTAGCATTAAATCTTAAAAAGTACAAAAACCATTCTTACAAAGACAAATAGCAGTTTCTTAGGGATTATTTCCATAAGAGAACATATCTCAGTAAAAAAGGAAATAGAATTGTTATCCTCACTCTTATGGGTGTGGAAAAAGAAGGTATATTTGCATGGAAGCAATGAAAAATCACAAGCCTTCTGTACTTTTAGGCTTTGACATGTCTGAACTTAAAAATGTTAAAACACAGATTGGACTTTGAGTATGAACCACAAAGCTTGTAAAAAAAAAAAGTTAGGAAATCTAAAGTATTAGATAATTAGTAGTTTTTTCAATTGAGATTTTTTAAAATGTTATTTCCTTCACTGTATGTTGAACTAATCAATTTCAGTGGTCTTTATGCTGCTATTTAGATTTATTTTAGGTGCTCAGAAGGACTTCTGTATAAAGAAGTGAATAGTTCTTTCAAATTTGTTTCCTGCAGTTTGATTTTGTAACAATTATTTTTTGTTTTTTCCTCTGTCACGTAAATTAAATCTTTTGATATTTCATGCACGCCTTGTTTTCCCAGTAGTGTCAATATTGTACGATAAAAACTGAAATCTATATATGTTTATTTTTCATTTAAGGAAATTTTCAGCTTGTTTCAGAACACTTGATTAACTGCTAATTAAAACTGCTCTCTCTCAGCTTCCCAAGTAGCAGCAGACGATACAGTAAATGTTTAGAGAAGTGAGTAGCAGCCCCCGTGACATTTCTGGTTCCTTAAGGATGCACTGCATTAACTTATGCTAATTTCTTCTTGTAAGGTATTTGCTTATTAGATTATAATTTTGGTTTATGGTTTTTTCAGTTGTTTACATCCTAACAGTTGTTTCTGACTGTAATTCAGAAAACCCCAAATGTTTTCATTTGTTAAAAATATACTGAACCTGAAGTCTGGTATTTAAATCAAGAGTTATTTTACAAATGAAGTAATTCTGTAGGTACCAAAAAAAAAAAAAAAAGTCGAGGGGAGGAGCTCTATAAAGCAAGGGGCTACAAAAAGCAACCCTACTTATTTGAATTCTGTGCTGATGGACTGGCTTTATGCTCAAGAAAGGAAAAGTAACTCTCTTTCTTTCCTCCCTCTATACTCCATGCCATGAATAGCAGAGCTTTCTTCTTCTGATGCCTGAAGCTCATGTCAGTTATGTTATTTCTATGGTTCAGTTTTCCAAAAGTCAGATTTCTACAGTCTGGCGTAAGAACTTAACTATTATGTACAATGTTGTTTCTACAGGAAAATGCATTCTAAATTCCCAAGAACTTAAAAGCAAGCCTTTGAAACAAATCTCGTTCCTTCTGGAAAGAGACTGTACTCATTTTAATAGAATATAAAGCCTTAAGTTAAAAGGAGATCTCAGTACCTATCTGTAGAGTTCCAGGCACCTGAGAGCTGGTATTTGGGAGGATGAAGGGAGGGACTAGTTTCTTAGGAAAGTCATATATAGGATAGCATTTCATGGATCTAGATCCTAGTTGTTGTTGTCATTCAGTCACTAAGTCATGTCCAACTCTTGACGAACCCATGTACTAGATTCAGCCCACCAAGCTGCTCTCTCCATGGTGTTTTTCCAGGCAAGAATACTGGAACGGGTTGCCATTTCCTTCTCAAGGGGATCTTCCCAACCCTTGGGATACAATCAGCATCTCCTGCATTGGCAGCTGGATTCTTCACCACTGAGCCACCTGGGCAGCCCCAGTCCTAGTTGCCTATTTTTAAATCCTAGTCTCTGTCACTTGCTAATTGTTTGACCTTGGGGGCAATTGCTTACCCTCTGGTTTCCATCTATAAAATGGGATAATTGTACCAATTTCATAGGATTGCTGCACAGATAAATAAGCAGATATATGTAAATCTCTTTAATATTTGGCATACTACATAAGCATTAGTTATTGCTGTTATAAATCCTTAGAAACCTTTTACAATTATTTATTTATTTATGGCTGCAATGGATATTTGTTGCTCTGTGCTGGCTTTCTCTAGTTACAGTTGTGTGGGCTTCTCATTGTGGTGGCTTCTCCTGTTGCAGAGTATGGGCTCTAGGATGCACGGGCTTCAGTAGTTGCAGCAGGTAGGCTCAATAGTTATGACCCTCAGGTTCTAGAGCTCAGGCTCAGTCGATGTGGTGCATGGGCTTTGTTACTTCTTGGCCTGTGGGATCTTCCTGGACCAGGGATCAAACCCATGTCCCCTGCATTGGCAAGTGGATTTTTAACCACTGGACCACCAGGGAAGTTCTCAAACTTTTTTATAGTCTCTTTTGCTTCTCAATTTCCTTAGCCCTACCAGCTAGTCTAAATCGGGTAATCTCTAAAACCTCAGTTATTTTAGCATTCAGGCATTTACAGTCTTGGAATATTAGAGCCATCCGTAAACCATTTCAGCCAAAGTTTCTATAGACTAAGGCCTAATCCTATCTGCCTCACTAGAAGCCCACTATCTTTTTGTGTGATCACCGAGGAAGAGCAATTATTGTATGTTTAAGTAGAAGAGTATAAAGGTAAGGAGAGTGAATCTGGAGATGTTTTAAAATCTGAGTCTCCAGGGTATGCCTAGAATCTAATTTCAAAGTGTGATGGTGGTCTGACTGGGAAGCCCAAGACCTGAGTGAGGTTATTATGACAAAATTTAGGATTTTGTTTTTCAATCTTTGGTTGAAGCTTTTGGATATTACTCAAATTGCAAAGCCTATTTGAATCACAGTGCAGCACTTTGGCATATAAAAACAAATAACCATCCTTGGCACAGAAGGGTCTACTTTTAAGAATAGCAAAAGATAACTTAAAAGGCTTTTTAAGAAGCCAAAAGAGGCATTGGGGCATCATATAACTCTTTCTAAACATTTTTATGAGGTAAATGCAAATAAATCAGAAACATATATTTTGGATTTCCTTGAAATTACGTAGAGTGTAACAGGCAGAGAGCTTCAATTTATATTTGAATAGACTGAGGTTTTTGTTTAGAGATGGTCAATAATGTCATTTGTTAGTTTACTTGACAAAAAGCAAGAAGCTGGCACAGAGCTCATTATGGGGAACTCTAGTATATCCAGTATAATGTGTATATATCCTTTGGCTAAAGACCTATTCGCTCTTGCCTCCCTTATCCTTTTCTAGTGTTGGCTGAGGCTTTGAGAATATCTGGGAGAGCAAATTTTGAGGATATGAAGGAAGATAGAAAATTAAACTCATCCAGCCACACTTCTTATAGCTCCAGCACTGCGACCTGATGAGAATAAATAGGGATCTGTGTGCAAGAATTGCAGGATGCAGTGAAAACACAATGAGACCTGGATTCTAGCCTTGACTATCATTCAGCTTAACTTCTTTTTTTTATCATAAGTAAAATGAAAATATATTTTTATAGCTTTAAGTTTAAAGTGCACAAAAAAATAGTTTTTAGCATATTTATAGAGTTGTGCAACATACCATAATATATATTAAGAACATGTTCATCAGTCCAAAAAGAAACCTTGTACCCATTAGGAGTCAGTCCCCACTCTCCTCAACCTCAACTTCTCTCCTCTAAGTTTTAGGCAACCACAAGTGTATTTTCTGTCTTTATGGATTTGCCTATTCTAGACATCTTGCTGCTGCTGCTGCTAAGTCACTTCCATCTTGTCTGACTCTGTGCGACCCCATAGACAGCAGCCCACCATGCTTCCCCATCCCTGGGATTCTCCAGACAAGAACACTGGAGTGGGTTGCTATTTCCTTCTCCAGTACACAAAAATGAAAAGTCAAGGTGAAGTCATTCAGTCGTGCCTGACCCTCAGCGACCCAATGGACTGCAGCCTACCAGGCTTCTCCATGCATGGGATTTTCCAGGCAAGAGTACAGGAGTAGGTTGCCATTGCCTTCTCCACTAAACATCTTATGTAAGTTAAATTATATTTGGGGGATTGGCTTTTTAAATTTTTTATAATGTTTTCAAGGTTCATCCATTCAATGGATATACTGCCTTCTGTTTACCCATTCATGAGTTGATGGACATTTATTTTTTTTTGACTGTTATGAATAATGCAATTATGAACAAGATTTTTGTGTGGACATATATTTTGTCTTGGGCATATACTTTCGACTCTTTGTGACCCCATGGACTGTAGCCTGCCAGCCTCCTCTGTCCACGAAATTCTCCAGCCAAGAATACTGGAGTGAACTGCCATTCCCTTCTGGGTCTCTCGCATTGCAGGCAGATTCTTTTACTATCTAAGCCATCAGGGAAGCCCAAAGATATCATATTTTGTCTTGAGCATATACTTAGAGTAGAACTGTTGGGTCATGTGGTAACTCTAGGTTTACCTTTTTGAGGAAGGACCAAACTATCCTTCATTGTACATTCCCACCAACAATATATAAGAGTTCTATTTTCCTACATTCTTACCAATGCTTGTCTTTTTTATTACAGTCATCCTAGTACACATGAAGTTGCAAATGCAATATTAAAAAAATAAAATTAGTCCAATAGATCCATGGTGAGGAAAATATTGAAATTTTAAGTAAAGCCAGAAAATGGCAGTGCTGTGTGCTGAGCCATATATGAGCCTGAAGCAAAAGAAAATATGTGTGTTCACATATACATTTTCTGTATATTTTTAATGCTAATAACAAAACCAACTTGGAAAGTATGCTTTATAAGTGTAAACCTTTATCAACAATAAATGAAAAATAGTAAATAATTTGTAAATATTCAAATCACCAGATGAAAGCATCAAATATCGTGGAGAAAATACATATCAAATAGAAATTGAGGAAATTATAGATGCCCTAATTTCACATTAAGTGGAGCTATGAAAAAATAAAGTATTCTCACAATCTTCTTTTTTTTTCTGGCTGCAGTGGGTCTTCATTGTTCTGCATGGGTTTTCTTTAGTTGCAGTGAGCAGTGCTTACTCTTTGTTGTGGCACGTGGGCTTCTCACTGTGGTGGCTTCTTTTTTTGCAGAGCGAAGGCTCTAGGTGTGTGGGCTTCAGTAGTTGCAACACATAGGCTCAGTAGTTGGGGCTCATGGGATTTAGAGTGGGGCTCAGTAATTGTGGTACACAGGCTTAGTTACTCCTCAGTATATGGAATATTCTTGGACCAGGGATTGAACCAGTGTCCCCTGCATCGGCAGGTGGATTCCTGTCCACTGTGCCATGCCTGCCTACCTGCTAAGTCACTTCAGTTGTGTCCGACTCTGTGCAACCCCATGGACTGTAGTCTGCCAGTCTCCTCTGTCCGTGGGATTCTCCAGGCAAGAATACTGGAGGGGGTTGCCATTTCCTTCTCCAGTGCCATGAGGGAAGTCCAATCTTCATTTTTAAGCAGAGAAAAGTTATCTTTATGAATACTTCTGACTTAAAAAAAAGCAACCAATGACTTGGCTCATAAACATTCTGATAACTTAAGTCTTGTAGAAATTTCATCTGAAATAGATAGGTAGCATGAAAAAAGAGAAAAGTTATCAACAACTGATTTAAGAAGAAATAGAAAATCTGAATAGACCTTTAAAAGTGAAGAGAGAGAAATAGCAATCAAAGGAAAGCATATAAAGATAAACCCCAGCCCAGGTGGCTTCACTGGTCATTCTACTAAATGTATGAAGAATTAACACTCCTTCACAAACTCTTCCAAAAAAACAAGAGAGGAAGAAACAATTTTCAACTCACTCTCTGAGACCAGAATTACCTCAATACCAAAATGAGATAAAAAACATGTGAAATGGAAACTACAGACCAATATCTCTTAAGAATGCTGCTGCTGCTGCTGCTGCTGCTAAGTCGCTTCCGTCGTGTCTGACTCTGTGCGACCCCATAGATGGCAGTCCATGAGGCTCCCCCATCCTTGGGATTCTCCAGGCAAGAACACTGGAGTGGGTTGCCATTTCCTTCTCCGATGCATGAAAGTGAAAAGTGAAAGTGAAGTCGCTCAGTCGTGTCCAACTCTTAGCGACCCCATGGACTGCAGCCTACCAGGCTCCTCCGTCCATGGGATTTTTCAGGCAAGAGTGCTGGAGTAGGGTGCCATTGCCTTCTCCGCTTTAAGAATATAGACACAAAAATTTTCAATAAAATACTGCCAAATTGGACCTGGAAATATGAAAATGATTATATGTCACAACCAAGCGGGATATATTGCAGGAATGCTAAGTTGGTTCAACACAGGAAAATCAACCACCCTACTGATAAAAAAAGCACTAAAACCACAGGATCATCTCAATAAATGTAGAAAAACCTTTAACAAAATTCAAACTCTTTCATGAAAAAAGCAAACAAACACCTAACTAGAAATAGAAGAGAACTTACCCAAAAAGGGTATCTTTGGTAGGCTGAATAATGGTCCTTGTCGTAGTTCCTAGAACCTATAAACATGTTATCTCACATGGTAAAAGATACTTTGCAGATGTGATGAAAATCTTGAGATGGAGAGATTATGCTGGATTATTCAGATGTGCCCAGTGTAATCACAAGGTTCCTTCTAAAAGGGAGGCAGGGGATCAGAGTCAAAGGGAAAAGATGAGAGACAGGAAGCAGAGGTGAGAGATTAGAGATGATGCTACAGTGCTAGATTTGAAGATGGAAAAAGAGCCTGTAAGCCAAGGGATGCATGCAGTCTCTAAAGGAAGAAAATGCAAGGAAGTGGATTGTCCCCTGCAGCCTTCAGAGGGAACACAGGCCTGCTAGTACTTTGATTTTAACTAAGTGAAACTGATTTCAGATTTCTGGCCTCCAAAAGTGTTAAGACAATAAATTTGTATTATTTTCAGCACTAACTGCAGTAATTTGTTATAGTGGCAATAGGAAGCTAACACAGCACCTATGAAATCCCTTTCTTCCATAGATCAGAAACAAGCTAAGGCTGTTTGCTCTCACCACTTCTATTCAGCTTTGCAGTAGAGGTTCAGGGCAATTCAACAAGAAAAAGAAATAAAAGACATCTAAATTAAGAAAGAAATAAAACTATATCTATTTTTTATTTTAAATAATTTTATTTATTTATTTGGGTATGCTGGGTCTTAGTTGTGGCACGTGGGATCTTCAGTCTTTGCTGCAGCATGCAGGATGTTTAGTTGCAGCACTCAAACTCTTGGTTGAGGTATGTGGGGTCTAGTTCACTGGCCAGGGATCAAATCTGGGCCCTCTCCATTGGGAGCATAGAGTCTAAGCCAGTGGCCCACCATGGAAGTCCACTATATCTATTTTTAAACGATGTAATCTTATATATAGAAAGTCCTAAAAAATCCACTCAAAACTACTACAACTAGAACTAATAAACAATTTTAACAAGGTTGTACAATACAAAACCAGCATATGACAATCAGTAGTAGCTTTATACACTTGCAATGAAAAATCTGAAAATGAATTAGGAAAATTCCATTTAAAACAGCATAACAAAACTTAGGAATAAATTCAACAAAAGATTATAAAACTTGTTCATAGAAAGGTTCAAAATGTCACTGAAAAAAATTAAGAAAGCCTGTGTATATGGGAAAACATTCATTTCCTATTCATGGGATGGAAGACTTAATGTCATTATTTCCCCCAATTTTCTACATATCCAACACAATCCCAATCAAAACTCCACCTTGATTACTTCAAAAATTATCAAGCTAATCCTAAAATTCATAAGGAACTGCAAGAGATCAGAATAGCTAAAAGAATTCGAGGAAAAAGAAGTAAAATTGTAGATCTCATTATTTTTGATTCTAAAACTTATTTCAAAGCTACAGAAATTAAGACTCACAATACTGACATAAAGTTAGACAAATACATCAATGCAATAGAATTGAAAGTTCAGAAATAAGCCTTCACATTTCAGTTCAGCTCAGTTCGGTAACTCAGTGATGTCTGACTGTTTGCGACTCCATGGACTGCAGGACGCCAGGCCTCCCTGTCCATCACCAACTCCCGGAGTTTACTCAAACTCATGTCCATTGAGTCAGTGATGCCATCCAACCATCTCATCCTCTGTTGTCCCCTTCTCCTCCTGTCTTCAATCTTTCCCAGCATCAGGGTTTTTTCCAATGAGTCAGCTCTCCCCATCAGGTGGCCAAAGTATTGGAGTTTCAGCTTCAGCATCAGTCCTTCCAATGAACACTCAGACTGATCTCCTTTAGAATGGACTGGTTGGATCTCCTTGTAGTCCAAAGGACTCTCAAGAGCCTTCTCCAAAGACAGTACTTTGCTGACAAAAGTTCATCTAGTCAAAGCTATGGTTTTTCCAGTAGTCATGTATGGATGTGAGAGTTGGACCATAAAGAAGGCTGAGTGCCAAAGAACTGATGCTTTTAAATTGTGGTGTTGGAGAAGACGTTTGAGAGTCCTTTGGACAACAAGGAGATCAAACCAGTCAGTTCTAAAGGAAATCAATCCTGAATATTCATTGGAAGGACTGCTGATGAAGCTGATGCTCCAATATTTTGGCCACCTGATGCAAAGAGCCTATTCACTGGGAGAGACCCTGATGCTGGGAAAGATTGAGGGCAGGAGAAGAAGGGAGCAACAGAGGATGAGATGGTTGGGGGTTGGGGGGCACTGAGTCAATAGAGTCCGTGGATATGAGTTTAAGCAAGCTCCAGGAAATAGTGAAGGACAGGGAAGCCTGGCGTGCTGCAGTCCTTGGGGTCATACAGAGTCAGACATAACGGAGCAGCTGAACAAAAGCATGATATACTTTCCTTTTAATATATTGCCCTCATTGGTTTGCAGTACATTCATAGATTTTTGTTGTTGTTCTTTCCATTTACTACATCATTTAGTTCAGCCTTGCAAAATGTATGACTTTATACATTATTCTAAGTGTTGACATGTATGTATTAAATACTTTTCATTTCTTTGAGTCCCCTAATAAAAATATTACCAAACTTCAGGTTCTATTTTTCCCCAGTAGGCTATAAATTCCCTGAGGCTAACACATCCCAGCCTCACTTTTACTCCCACCTTGTATCTAGCACAATGCCTGATACAAAGATACTGCTTATAATTCCTTAGAATTCCTTTTATTTTCCCCAGATCTTCATGACCCAGATAATCATGC
Organism: Madoqua kirkii; assembly: GCA_006408675.1. Taxonomy (NCBI): domain Eukaryota; kingdom Metazoa; phylum Chordata; class Mammalia; order Artiodactyla; family Bovidae; genus Madoqua; species Madoqua kirkii. Next base: position 671 of record SJYC01007468.1, on the reverse strand, counting down.
TGATGTGATCACTAATTTAGAGACAGACATCTTGGAATGTGAACTCAAGTGGGCCTTAGAAAGCATCACTACAAACAAAACTAGTGGAGGTGATGGAATTCCAGTTGAGCTATTTCAAATCCTGAAAGATGATGCTGTGAAAGTGCTGCACTCAATATGCCAGCAAATGTGGAAAACTCAGCAGTGGCCACAGGACTGGAAAAGGTCTGTTTTCATTCCAATCCCAAAGAAAGGCAATGCCAAAGAATGCTCAGACTACGGCACAATTGCACTCATGTCACATGCTAGTAAAGTAATGCTCAAAATTCTCCAACCCAGGCTTCATCAATACATGAACCGTGAACTTCCAGATGTTCAAGCTGGTTTTAGAAAAGGCAGAGAAACCAGAGATCAAACTGCCAACAACCGCTGTATCATGGAAAAAGCAAGAAAGTTCCAGAAAAACATCTATTTCTGCTTTATTGACTATGCCAAAGCCTTTGATTGTGTGGATCACAAGAAACTGTGGAAAATTCTGAAGGAGATGGGAATACCAGACCACCTGATCTGCTTCTTGAGAAATCTGTATGCAGGTCAGGAAGCAACATTAGAACTGGACATGGAAAAACAGACTGGTTCCAAATAGGAAAAGGAGGATGTCAAGGCTGTATATTTTCACCTTGTTTATTTAA
>SJYC01007456.1:0-11584 GCA_006408675.1 Madoqua kirkii | reverse complement strand
CTAAATAATTATTAGAGGATGGAAACCTTTGCTTTTATAACAGTGTCCTTCAATTCTTTGAAGTCCTTCTGGTTAATCCCATAGTGTGTGCATGCATGCCAAGTCACTTTAGTTTCGTCCGCTTCTTTGCAATCCTATGATCTAACTAGTGTCTCCCATGTCTCCTGCATTAGCAGGCAGGTTCTTTACCACTAGCAGCACCTGGGAAGCCCAATCCCATAGTGATCTATCATAAACTATTATTTCAATTGATCTTTTGTCTGTGCCTGACTAGGTTCTATTTTAAATTAGTCAGTAGCCAAGATTTAGAAGCCATTTGATCTGTCAGGGGATTTGTTACTCAATAATACTAGAGTTATTGACTCATGGGAGATATAAGAAAAAAAATACTTTATCAAGATTTCTCAAATAATAATTACACTCATTTCTCAGAGGCACTTTCTCTTTTTTTCAAATACAGTGTTTGAAGGTATCTCTCCTAAAGGAACATATATGTAGAAATTAAATAGCGTATATGAAAATTTTTATTTATAAAGTATTATATACATATAAAGGAGTGTTATAATTAAGTATGATATGGTTACCGAAATTGAATAAATTATTTTTAGAAAATTTCAGTAAGTCAAAATGACCCATTTGACATCATACTCTGGTTTTTATTCGTGTTATATTTTTCAGAAGCCTGAGGTTAGAATTACACGTGTCGTAGCTATGATTTTAGTAACGTGTTCATCTGGGCTAAGGAACAGCAAAGGTGACTTTTTAAAAATTGAGATATAATTGACCTATAACATTATGTTGGTTTTAGGTGCAGAACATAATGATTTGATACATGTGTATATTGGGTTGACCACAGGTCCATTAATATTCACCTACCAAAAAAAAGAGTTGTGACTGTGGCCAGAGATGCCACAAGCACTTTCTAAATCTGTATCATCAGTACGTTCTGAGGGAATTGACATTGTCAATTTTTACTCACTTTTGCCAAAACAGCATTTTTTAGTCATTTAAAAAAGTCTCGTCCCAAACTTCCTCTGTTTTTGTCAGGATCTTAGATATATAGATTTAGCGCATTTGATTTATTGCGACCATCTGCCACATTAACTAATTAGTGAATGGGCCTTTATTGTCCAGCTGAAAATCCAAGTCACATTTACTTTGGATTTAAAAAGTCATATTTTTCATATAAGTACATGTGTTAATCCTCATGACAGTTATCTAAAGGCACCTGTATGTTCTCAATTTCTCACACATCTCTTTAAAACAGGAGTTTGATATCCAGGGCTTGAAGCTGTTTCCCCTTTAAGCCCTATATTTTAAGGCTGTGAAAATCAGCTCTCAACTTGCCTGACAACCAAATCTTACTGGTTTCCAATAAGAAGAAGGATTTAGCTCATGCTGGGAACACAGCCTGGGCTGGAACCCAGAGTGACCACCGCTCATCCGTAAAAATGCCTGTGACCATTATTCTCATCTGACCCCAATCAGCCTGAGCGCAGTTATGGGATGACCTTTAAGAAGAGCTCTTCTTCAGCTGTCTGATCTTAAGCAAGGCTTTCCCTGCTGCAACCACACCACCAATGCTGCTTCTTTGCCATAAAACAGACTTAAATCCACTGCTGCTCTTCAGTTGCTAAGCCATGTGCAGCATTTTGCAACCCCACAGTCTGTTGCACACCAGGCTCCTCTGTCCATGGGATTTCCCAGGCAGAAATACTGGAGTGGGTTGCCATTTCCTTCTCCAGGGCATCTTCCAGGCCCAGAGATCAAACCCACATCTGCATTGCAGGAGGTTCTTTACTGCCAAGCCACGTGGGAAGCCTTTAAATTCACTAAGAATGGTTTAAAACATCCACGGCCTCATTAGAATGTGAGACTTACCATTCATCAGTCTCAGTTTTGGCCACAGATTGATGGGAAATATCACCTAATGTTTCATGCACTCTGCAAACCACCTTGTGTTTCTGCAGGAGATCTATTGAACTACCCTGAAGGGCTGGGCCACTCGTACCTCTGTGGCCGTTATTACATGCCAAGTATTATTACTGTTTCTACAGCAACGGATGGTATCGATAGCATACATTTGTAGCAGACGTTGTTAATTTGTATGCAATTTTTTTGTTCTGACTAATGCAACACAAGAACACGGGCATGACATAGGTAGGTAGATAGATCAATGTGTTAGTCACTCAGCCGTGTACGACTCTTTGTGACCCCCCCCCCCCAATAGACTATAGCCCACCAGTCTCCTCTATCCATGGAATTCTCCAGGCAAGAATGCTGGAGTGGGTAGCCATTTCCTTCTCCAGGGGATCTTCCAGACCCAGGGATCAAACCCGGGTCTCCTTCATTGCAGCAGATTCTTTACCATCTAAGCCACTAGGGAAGACCCGAAAGATAGATACAGTGATAAATAGATCGATAGGTAAACAGATCTAGGCAAAAAGTTCATTGGAAATATCCAAAGCATTTATGAGGAAAATCATAAAACTCTACAAATAAAAACAAGAGTCTGTGCATGCTAAGTCACTTTAGTCGTGTCCAACTCTTTGCAGCCCCTCGGCCTGTAGCCCACCAGGCTCCTCTGTCCGTGGGATCCTCCAGGCAAGAATACTGGAGTGGGTTGCCATGCCCTCCTCCAGGGGATCGGCCCAAGGATCGAACCCACATCTCCTGCGCTGACAGCAGGTTCTTTACCGCTAGTACCGCCCAGGAAGCCCCCACACACAAAAGCAGAGTTGTGCAAATAGAAAGATGGGCCACATTCTTAGCCGTGAAGACGCAGCATTATTGTGCTGCAGGTTGAGGTGGTTACACAGAGTAGTTTCAGGAAAGCGGGAAGAGTGTTATGCATATATGCATGGTCTCTAGGATGGTTTTTTTTTTTCATTTTTAAAATTGCAGGTGACTTTTTACTAGAAATCAAAGTCAGCAGCTGAATTTCTGTAATGTGGCAGATTAATTATTGGCCTGGAAAGAAGAGTTTCCTGGGTTTGAAGCCCTAGGGCAAGACAGCACTGACTAAAATGATGCTGGTCAAAGAGGACGACGCTTACTTCCGCGATCTCCTTTCATCCTCCCCACAGCACTGTAAAATAGGAGCGGCCTTCCTTATCCAGAGGCAGAAGTTTCCAGCTTCCAGGAGCCTAGTGGCTGATCAAATCTGTTGATGTCTGTTTATGTTTATCAACATGTTTTGTGTTCATATTTGTATTTTTATGTCTGTGACAACTTGTCTGTGTTTGAGATTACGTTCTCTTCAATCAAGCATGTTGGTGATGTGACATTTCTTAAGAGCACGGCTACCATTTTTATAAGTTTCCCCCAAGCTCTTGACTCCTAGCTGAGCACAGACAGAACCCTCAGGGTATGGAGCTGACCCTTCATTCCTCTTTACTCATCTGTATGATGGGCATAACACCATCCAGCCTGCAGCATCCTCGTAAGGGTTAGCAAATATAGAGCTCTACTAACACCTTTAAGGAAGCATTTTGAAATGGTGAGTAAACTGGATGGGAGCTTTATTAGAAAACTTCCAGGTGTTATTGTTTATTTTTCCTTGAGAAAACGCAACTGGTTTCTTATATCTGTAACCTGCAGAGCTGGAAGAGTTAGATCTGCATTTTAAAAATTATCCTAATGTATGTGAATGGCCAAAGTAATCAGGTCCTTCCTGGAAAGATTAATTTCATGTGAACTAATATTTACTGTATTCCAAGATATATCTTCATTTTCTTAATCAAGGGTCCTTGCATCAGAGTGGATATAACCACCTCACAAATAATTTCAAGCAGTTTTCCTGGATTTGACGTTTTCAGGAAGCCAGCCCTTCTCTGTGCCTCTGTGGAACCCCACAGATCTAGCCCCCAAGACACACGGCGGGGACGTGGCCGGGGTCCACTGCACGTTACTAGTGGCGAGGTAGGAACTGTCCCGGGGTCTCTGTCTGCATCCTCTACTCTTTTCCTAAGGCACATATTGCAGGATGAACTCTGCATGTTGATGGAACAAGGCACCCAACCTTACCTGTAGTTCAGCGCACAGAAATGCTCACGTGCAGAAACACTGAAGCGTCTGATGAGCCGGCGGATAATGCTCTGGTGTAGGAGGGGAGAGACCTGAGTTCCAGTCCTGGTTTTGTTTTTAACTCCGTGACTTTGGGAAGATTGCAAAATGAACTGTAGTGATGGCCATTTATGAGCCTCTCAGTTCAGTTCAGTCGCTCAGTCGTATCTGACTCTTTGCAACCCCGGGGGCCTTCATTTAAATGCTGTAAATCTGAAGAGTCTAAATGATACAAATGAACTTACTTACAAAACAGAAAGAGACTCACAGACTTATAAAATGAACTTATGGTCGCCAGGGGGAAGGGACAGTTAGGGAATTTGGGAAGGACAGGTACACACTGCTATATTTTAAATGGGTAACCAACAAGGACCTACTGTATAGAACAAGAAACTCTGCTCACCGTTATGTGGCAGCTGCATGAGAGAGGAGTTTGGGGGTGAGTGGATACATATGTATATGTGGGGAGTCTCTTTACTGTTCACCTGAAACTATCATGACACTGTTAATCAGGTGTACCCCAATATAAAATAAAAAGGTCAAAAGAAAAATGTGTCAGCTTGAGCCAACCAGATACCATTAAGTTATAAAGTCTTTTGGGGAATGATTTTAAAAAGCATTGCTTCAATTAAAAAAAAAAATTTCTCTGGGGCTGTTTCCCTTGTTCGGGCAGTTACAGAAATCCTCCACCATCCTCAGGGTCCCTCGGAGGCCCTCACCGTGTTCCGAAGTGCTTCTCCATCCAAAGCCTGAATGAGCTCTAGAAGTCCAGGTTGAAATGTCACTGCTGGCCTGAATGGAGGCAGCTGCCGTATTACAGTCCTGCCCTTAGGAGCCCAGAAGTTGAGAAGGTGCCCTTCAGTAATGTGAAACTTTCAGAAAGACTTACTAAAAACTAAGCTGTAAAGCAAATTCCGTAATGTAGTGCAGAGAGTCCCATACTTTTCCAGTATCCTGGATCTCTCCCCAGCTTGCCCAGGCCTGTTAAAAATCCCATCCCAAGCTGTGTTAAGATCTGGCTCCCCGAAGTGTGTGTTGAGTCAGATCTGCCACAGGAGGGCAGTATGTGTACAGGTACCGTGAGTCCTGCTGAAACTCCCAGCTAAAAGTAGCTGTTTTATTGAGCATTCACAAAGAGAAAAATACATCCTGAGTGACAAGCCACGTTTGGGATGTAGAACTAATTTTTGTTGTAAATTCGTTTTGAAGAGAGATTTAACAGTCTAGCGTGTTTTGAAAGTGTTCTGTGTTCAGAATTATAAAATAAGCAGCGTATGGAGAAGTTTTCAAAGTGGACGGGGAAGTCACGTGGAAGACCGAGGGCCCAACTCGGTGCGTTTCCCTTCGTGCGCTCTCTCGAGCCCCTGGTGCCTGCAGCTGGCTCTGATAGACAGAGTTGTGCTTTCTTCATTTTCCCTGCTCTAGCACCATGTCATTTACAGTTCGCTCTGGTACAACAGTAGTCTCTTAATTTTTTTAAGGTGGAGTGATGGTCCAGGAAGAGGGAAATGCGTGGCTTTCGCTTCTGAATTCTGACTTTAGCACACACAGCTCCGTGACCTTCAGGCTCACCTTCCCTGTGTGCACAGCGGTTTGTCGCCCTCAACCCCGGGGCTCCTAAGAGGGTTAAGCGAGGCTGAACGCGCACCAGGCACAGGAGGCATCCATAGCTGATACTCGCCGGGCTGGGTGACTCTGCTCCGCTCCTTGTTTCTTTTTGCCTCGTGAACTCTAAGAGATGAGAGGGTCCTCTGTGGCTCAAAAGCCCATTTTCATTTGGGGGATTTTCATTATAAAGGGGACTTGCAAAGGCATTAGGGAATCAGAGAGTGAGATGGCTTTATGGCTTTCAAGACAACATATGTTAGTTACCCTGTGGTTTCTCCGGAGGATAGTGCTGTCAGCAACAAATCCCAGCCATTGTAGCCACTCAGCCTTCCATTTCTAATCCAGGGTCTCGGGTAGGAAGCTTCTCTCAAACAGTGGGAAGGACACAGACCCAAATATCGAATTTAGAAAAGTGATCCAAAGCTGCTTTGCATACCTATTTGCCCATTCAAAGTAGTTTTTAACGTTTTTATCTTGCATGCGCTCCAGTGCAAATCTGGAAACTGTCAGAGAAAGGTTTTGTTTTTAAAGCTTCAAGGAATTTTTTTTTCAAAGTACTGGATTCTTAGAATGGGAAAACTATACTCTAACTAGAGCCTGAAAAAAGGTTGATTGAAGGGCCTCAGGCCAATACTTAGTTCTCAAGGTGGGGAGAAGAAACATGGATTTCTACCCTTTGGGCTGAGGATTTAATGTCTGTAGGAATGAGAAGTAAAAAAAGTTCCTTTCAAAATACTGATTTCCTTATTTCCCTTAAAATATGAGTATCTGCTTTCCCCCTGATTTCTGCATTTCTTTTGTGACTCTCTGCTGCTCCTGGGTGGGCAAGCACGAACTGCAGAACCTCAGCTGTCTTCACAGGGGTTGGTTGAGTGGGAGGGATTCGAGTCAATTCTGAGACCAGACAGCAGAGAGAAGCAGGCCCTGGTCCCTCCAAGCCCTTCCCTGCCTTGGGAAAGGCAGCTGCGCTATCACAGAGGCTGAACCCCGAAGCTCGGGGCCCCTTACTTCCTCTTAAATACTGATTTCCTTATTTCCCTTAAAATATGAGTATCTGCTTTCCCCCTGATTTCTGCATTTCTTTTGTGACTCTCTGCTGCTCCTGGGTGGGCAAGCACGAACTGCAGAACCTCAGCTGTCTTCACAGGGGTTGGTTGAGTGGGAGGGATTCGAGTCAATTCTGAGACCAGACAGCAGAGAGAAGCAGGCCCTGGTCCCTCCAAGCCCTTCCCTGCCTTGGGAAAGGCAGCTGCGCTATCACAGAGGCTGAACCCCGAAGCTCGGGGCCCCTTTACTTCCTCTCTTCTCCTTGCTCCGCCTGCAGTTCAGCTCAGATCCCCACCTGCTGCCTTCAGAGGACGTCCCAAACCCCACCACCTCACTCCTGCCGGGCCCCACTTCCAGGTTCCTTTCTGGCTTCACTGTTTCAGATACAGATGAAACTCCTTTTAGAACAGACCCCCCCCCACCCTTTCCTCCCTAGAGGGTAACAGTCCTTTTGAAGTTTTTATATTTTAATAAAATACAGTCAATGATTATATGTTCATAAACAGTGCACAATATGTATGCATATCAATGTATATAATGATTTGCTTTCCAGAGTCTGAATCCTTTTAAAATTTTACTGAAATACAGTTAATTTACAATGTTATGTTAATTTCCACTGTACAGCAGTGATTCAGTTATGTGTGTTAGTCGCTCAGTCGTGTCTGACTCTATGTGACCCCATGGATTGTAGCCCACCAAGTTTCTCTGTCCTTGGGCTTCTCCACGCAAAAATATAGGAGTGGGTTGCCATGCCCTCCTCCAGGGAATATTCCTGACCCGGGGATCAAACCCGGATCTCCTGCATTGCAAGCAGACTCTTTACTATCTGATCCACAAGGGGAGCCTATGTGAATCAGTTATACCCACATAATAAGTATGCTCTTTTCCATTATGGTTTATCCCAGGATATTGAATATACCTCCCTGTGCTACACAGTAGGAGCTTGTTGCTCACCCATACTGTATATGACAGCTTGCATCTGCTCGTCCCAATCTCCCGATTCGCTCCTCCACCACCCTTTGGCCCTGGACAACCACAAGTCTGTTTTCTGTGTCTGTGAGTCTGCTTTGTAGATAAGTGCATTTGTGTAACATTTTCAGCTCCTGTTTTCTGTGTCTGTGAGTCTGCTTTGTAGATAAGTGCATTTGTGTGACATTTTCAGCTCCACCTATAACTGATATGACATTTGTCTTTCTCTGTGTCGCTTCCGTCCGTGGCAGTCTCCAGCTGCGTCCGTGTTGCTGCAAACGGCTCGCTTTCATTCTCCTTTGACGGAGTGGTCTCGTGTGTGTGTGTGTCTACCATATCTTCCCAAAGGCTGAATCTTGACTCACAGAATAAGAATAGTGAATGTGAAGAAAATAAAAAAGACAAGGAAGGGCTGGCTGGAGGGAGGGGGAGGAAAGCCAGGGAGAGGCTGCCAGCTGCTCCACCGCAGTCTCCCTGTCTCCCGTCCCTGCCCAAGGCCCTCTCTGGGCAGAATTCACCAGGGCACGGCCATGGGACCCTAGGGACCCACCGGTGCCCCTGGGGGATGGAGAGGAGCCAGGCCCAGCCCTGTGTTCAGGAGAAACATACGCAGAGGAGCCCCCCTCCCAGCCCTGCTCAGACTCCAAGTACAGGGGCATCATGGGGTCTTGTAAAGTTCTGATTCAGGGGGCCAGGGACTAGGGCTGTGACTTGGCATTTCTAATGAGCTCCCAGATGAAGCTCTGTGCTGAGAACCAAGGCCCTGGACCCTGGTTCCTGGGTGGAGAGGTGGAATCTGGCTTAGAGAGACCCACACAGAGGACAGGGTCTGCACAGGGAGATTCAGTCTGTGAAATGGTCCATGGGGGCGTGGGAGGATGTGCTGCCCACAGAGGGCACGGCCAGGTGCTCCTGATATCCGTGTGTATACAGGTGTGTGTGTGAGAGTGTGTGTGTGTGTGAGAGAGAGAGTGTGTGTGTGTGTCTATGCAGGTGTGTGTGTGAGTGTGTGTGTATGCAGGTGTGTGTGTGAGAGAGAGAGAGAGAGTGTGTGTGTGTGTGTCTATGCAGGTATGTTCAGGGCAGTTTGCAGTGACTCTAGATTGGAAACACACTGAACAGATGACTTCCTGCTTCTGACCCTCCATCTGGGATGAGAAGGCCCAGAGTTTTCTTTCTATCTCATGGTCAGAGTGATGCCCATATTAACCTGGTAAAGAATGTTTGCTGCCCCAGAGGACACACTATGAGTCTATAATTACTCGTAAGTATAACTCTTGAAGGACAGTCTCCAGTAAAGCCTAACGCTTACTTGTGAAGCTTCCTGCTGGGTGACCCAGTGAGCCTGGGACCTCCTTTTGGAGGAGATGCTGAGACCAGCTTTCAGGAGGCACCGATCAGGAATCTTGGCACCTAGCATCAGACTGAGATAATCTGATAAACTTGAACAGTAACTGCTGCTTGGACATAAAAAGAGGCAGAAAAGCAAGAAAAGTAAAAAGGTAAGAAAGGAATGTTTTGCTTCCTTGGCTTGAGAAAACCATACAACATAGGTATAGATAGGTATCTGTGAGTATCTATCTGTGACTTGATCAGAGTATTTGGCTGAACTATAATATGAATACGTTTTTAATGATATTTCCTAAGTGGTTTGTTTTTGATACTGTTTCTTTTAGCATGTTAGATTTCTGTCTTATATTATCTGGATGATTTTCTAGCTTTATAACAAAAATGAAAGCAAGTCATAAATGCAGTGGTTATGGAGTTTGTTTCTTTGAAAATTCGGTTATTTACAGAAAGAAAAAAAAAACCTGTGATTTTCGCCTTCCTCTGATTTTCCATCTCTGTCTTGGGGTGAGTCGAATGCTCTGTGTTGAGTGGAGGCTGGCAGAGTGCGCGTTTGCATCTTCATTACAGATGACATAGGCCCTCCTCCATATATACCCCCATAACGGGACCTGGAACCGTTTCTGAACAACTCGTGGAATAAAATTTAAATATCACCAAGCAGGGGTGATATTCCTCCATCAGGCTCCCTTAAGTCAGATGTTTACTGGTTCTGGTTGCTGCTGTGTTCAGTACACACTGCACCTTAGGTGTCTGTCTTCCAGGTGTTAATTTATGGGAATGGGGGCTGAAATCGGTGCAAATGAAGCTGCGGGCACATATGAACCATGCCGTCTGTTCGCCACCAAGGAGAGCTGTCTTTGTTTTTCTAAATGCATTTTGTAACTCTGACAACATGTGGTCTCTTTAGAGTCATCTCAGTTGATTTGGCTGTGCCCCAAATTACCTCTGCTGCTGCTTTTAGAGACTGACTTCTGATCTTAATAGCCATCATATCCTGGTTTCGTTGCAACATTAGATTTACCTGTAGCAAAAAAAAAAAAAAAAAAAGGAAAGGATTTTAAGCTCGCTGAAGGCAGGAGCCATTTATCATTATTATTATTGCATTTTCATGACCGTGTCCCTAGCAGCTAGGCCAGGGCCCAGAGCCAAGAGGAGGGACCTCACACATGCCTGCTGAGTGCGTGTGTATCGCGTTCAGAACTACGGCTGCTGAAAGTCAATTTCTGGTTCATTGTGTTACTAGAAACAAACAATGTCAGCAGAGTCAGGTTACACACAAATATAGAAAAATAAAGTTATTGGTGCTGAAGTTGATATCCCAGTTGCCCAGCACTCTGATGTTTTAGGCTAAGATTTTGAATATTGAATCCCTCAGTGGAAAAGGGAGAGGAGACAGAATCTCAGAATAAGAAATGATGTCCCACACTTCTGTGGACAGCTTTGAGAAATTGGCTGCTGCCCCCTCCTCTCCTTGATCCACACGTGTAGGTCGGGGATTAGGGGGACCTGGCAGCTGGGCCTGTGGCCGCCTTTCCAAATGCCTGCCAGACACCAACGCGACCGCCCAGCCCAGCCTGTTCTGTGACAAGGTCTTTGTCCAGGAGGAGGGCAGGTGTGTTCCTGGGGCAGTGGCAGGTGAGAGCAAAGCTGCATTTGAATGTTTCTGATGAGTCACAGTAATGTGGATTGTTTGAGCCTCCTGTGGAATAGCACCCTTTCCAAGGGAACTGTAAATGATGTTACCATATGGTACCAGTCCTCTGAGGTCCTCAGAGCCCCTTCTTTTCTTGGTCTTTGTCACTGCTACCCAGGGAGCAGTAGGAGCCCGTTGCAGGTCCCCGAGGTGAGGAGAATGTTCCTCCACTCTCAGGTACTACGCTGAGACCAGTATCCTCCACCGTCAGGAGGATGTCATGCTTCACCCAGGCTGCCGTCTGAGGAGCAAGGTAGAAATAATGTTGAGGGGTTTCCTTTACTCTTGAGAAACGGAGACTGTCGGGGTCCAGCCCCGGTGGGTCCAGGGAATTCAAAGCGTGGACAGCGTTGGCAAGAAAGATTTGTTTATTTATTAATATACAAATATAAAATTAGATTAGGAGGAAATAGTGTAGTGGGAAAATTAAGTGGAGAAAGAAGGCTGAATAACTTGGCTCAGGGGGGAAGGCCAATAAAATCTCTGGACAAGAGATTTGCACCATCTATGTGGGGCCACCAGCACCTGCTTGAATCTCTAAGGGTGCCCCACCTTGGGCTCCCTTTCGTGCGGGGCTTGAAAGCCAAGACAAGTAAGTAGACTTGGCAAGCTACCCCCCGCCGCCCCCTGTCCAGATGGGTATTCAGCCTGAAATTAGAGTGAAGAGAGGAAAGAGAGAGAGACGCGGGGAAAACCAGTTCAGCAACTAGCTCCGGCCTCTGTTGTTCAGAAGGCCTTTTATACCTTTTCGATTGTACACAAAGATCAATTACCTCTTACCTATACAAAATTATGTAGCATTAGCAGCCCAAACTCTTATCAAAACCAGGCTTTTTTCTCTGTATACCTAGC
>SJYC01007455.1:0-19968 GCA_006408675.1 Madoqua kirkii | reverse complement strand
TCTGTGCCAGCGCCGTGCTGTTTTGATTCCTGTAGCTCTGGAGTACATCTGAAGTCTGGGAGGGCTATGCCTCCTGCTTTGTTCTTTTTCTTCAGAATTGCTTCAGCAGTTCTGCGTCACCTATGGTTCCATAGAATTTGGGGATTATTTGTCCTAGTTCTGTGAAAACTGTCATGGGTCATTTGATAGGGATTGCATTACCTCAGTAGATTGCCATTTTAACAGTGTTAATTCTTATGGTCCAAGAACATGGGATTTCTTTCCATATCTTTGAATCATCTTTAGTTTCCTTTCTTAATGTTTTATGGTTCCCAGTGTATGAGTTGTTAATCTCCTTAATCAGGTTTATTTGTAAGTATTTTGTTTTGGGGACTGTGATTTTGAAAAGTATTATTTTTTTTACATTCCCTTTCTGATATTTCATTGCTGTTATAAAGAAATGCAACCAGTTTCTGATGTCATTCTTTTATCTTGCTACTTTGCTGAATTCATTTATCAGATCTAGAAGTTTTTATGTGGAGTCCTTAGGGTTTTCCAAATACAGTATCATGTCATCCCTATCTAATGACAATTACTAATGACCTTTTGTTTCTTTTTCTTTTCTGATTGCTGTGGCTAGGACTTCAGTACCATGTTGAAGAGAAGTGCTAGGAGTGGGCATCCTTGTCCTGTTTCAGATTTTAGTGGGAAGGGCTTAAGGGGAGCTCCTTTTAAAACATCTCTGATTTCTAACAGGCGATCATCTAAGAATCGGCGCAAAGCAGAGCGGAAGAAGCACAGCCTCAAGGAGGGGAGTCCACTGGAGGATGTGGCCCTTTTGGAGGCATTGAGTGAAGTGGTGCAGGGGACTGAGAAATTGAAAGGTATATGTTCAACACTGATGATTCTTGCCCACATAAAAACCAGAGTAAATACATCACTTCAGGGCACATTCGTAAAACAAAACTTCTCAGCCCAGAGGCCTTTCTCATTGGCATTCACCTACCCAAGATGTGAAGGACGATCATTGAAGTCCAAAAGTTTACCCAAGGCCACCCAGGGCCTAAACTGTTAAGCAGGTTTGCTCTGGGATGAAAATAAAGCTTAAAATCCAGTCCCTCCCCTTCACTTGCTACATCGTGGACTTGGGAATAAGTCTCACTGGTCTGGAGAAAGACATCTGTCTTTCTGTTTGGCCTTTTGGGAACTTCCCTGGGGGCTTCCCAGATGGTGCTGGTGGTAAAGAACCTGCCTGCCAGTGCAGGAGACGTGAGGGATGCAGGTCGATCACTGAGTTGAGAAGATCCCCTGGAGGAGGGCATGGCGACCCACTCCGGTATTTTTGCCTGGAGGATCCCCATGAACAGAGGAGCCTGGTGGGCTACAGTTCGTACAGTCACAAAGAGTCAGACACGACTGAAGTGACTTGGCACATATACATGCATCTCTGAAATCAGGATAGGATTGAGGAGACATTGATCCTCTGCTTGGGCTGCAGTGGGTTTGTTTTCTTTTTGTAGTAGATATGTTAAATTATTCTAGCTTTGGAGGAGAAAGGAGAAAATATGGAAGATACTGTGTGAATAGATATTTTTTGCTTGGGAAAGAATCTCTGTTAGGATTCTAGCGATGGAGCTGGTATTACAACTTAACCAGTCTCTCAAATTTCTTCTCTCTAGATGAAATATGCCACATTTTAAAGATGCTCTTTCTCTTTGAGTTTGATGAGCAAGGAAGAGAATTACAGAAGGCCTTTGAAGATGCTCTGCTGTTAATGGAAAGGTCGCTTCCAGAAATTTGGACTCTCACCCCCCAGCAGAGTTCAGCTACACCTGTAAGTTTTCCTCAAAAACACAATGTGTTTTTCATGTTAAAATCACTTTCACAGATTATTACTCTCATAGTGTCTTAACAGTCAAAGCAAAAGATTTTCCTTTCCTTAAAAGATACCATACCACAGTTCAATAATCTTAGCAAGCTGTAGGTAAGAAGATTTTGTGATTGACTTTGTAGTTCATAGTACACCTTGGCCTAGGTTAAGTTTGCTTTTAGTTCTCTTTTCCACATGAAACCACTGTCACGGAGAAGATGGGAGTCAGATGGTTGCCCCTGACCTGCAGTGAAATTGCTAAGGGCCGACCAGAACTGGCCCTCATCTCTCTGTTCACACTTATGGGCGGGATCTGAATTCTTTAAAGGAAGCCCAGATAATGGCAGTAAACTTGACTTGTCCCTTCTGTGTTATGACATGATTGCTAATTATGTTAAAGCTGTTTGTGTCCCATCAAGAATTCGATGTTTTGTCATCTATTTATTGTTTATATCTGCACAGTCTCTTACACCTCAGGTCTGTTGCTCAGCGTTTTGATTTTGATTCTGAAAGGCTGGTCTGTCCATCAGGGTCCATTAAGGACAATGGCAACCACAGCTAGTATTTTATCAGAGAGATTTTAATAAATGGAACTGGTTAACCGAGTACTAGAGGACCAAAAAGGCAGAAGAGGGGAACACAGAGAAGGAACCCTGAGATGGTGTGGGCAGCGGCTTATACCCCTAGGGCTGAAAGAACAGAAGGCAGAGTTTGAGACTCTTAGAATTTAGACGCTTGGAGGTGGGCCTTGTAGAACTGGTTCTGGAAGCTCCGTGAAGCAGGGGCAGCCATCTGGTGCTGGTATTTCTGAGGGGGCAAATGAGGCTGGTTGAGAGTGCATAGAAATAAATGGAAACTGGAATGAACAGATGATGTGGGGTAAAGAGCCACTGTTGAGTGGAGGCAAGCAAATGAAGGAACAGATCCCATCTCCTTCCTCCATCCAGCCTCGGCCTGTCCTTCTGTCAGCTGCTCTTGGAGAAAAACGGCCATCAGAGGAGGGGTGTTTTCTCAGGCCCACAGTCCCAGCATCACAAGCCGTGCATAGAAGGGTGGGTTTGGAGCTGAGAGAGAGGCCAAAAGTCAGCTCGTAGGCTTATGAAATACATAAGCTTACTGGGTCTTAATTTCCTCAGTTATAAATGAGAATAATATTCCCTGGTAAACTTCACTGAATGTTTTGAAGGTTACATGACAAGGTAGATATCAAAGCATTTAAAAGAAAAAACTATAAAAGCAACTAAGAGTTAGCCTCCCATAAGCACTTGAACTTACTATAATAGGTATTTGCTAGAAGAAATCTGATCACCTTCAAAACTTGTGATTTTGAAGCTAACAATTTATAATGCCTCCCCAGGCCCTCCCTTATTCTCATCTATTCAGATCATATTAATGCCTAAGACACCAGTTTAGGAGTCTTTTAGGGGAAATGACAGGAAAATTGTGTTTTGGCTCTGGCTGGTAAAGCACAGTAATGTCATATGTGTAGGATACCATGGGTCACGAGGCAGTGCTTTGAGCATGTGGCATCGCTGCTGGGCATGCGCCAGGAGGGGGCGGGCACAGAGCTGAGTGAAGGCAGGGCAGAGAGCCTGGCATGTGCCCGCTGAGGCTCCTGCAGGCATGGGCTTCCTATGAAGTCTCTTGTTCACCTTGAACACAGGTGGAGTTTGCATTCTCCTCCATTTTGTGTACATATTATTTTAATGTAAAAATTCTCACAAATCTCTGAGTACAGTCTGATGCTCTGTGTATTCTGTGATCTACCCCTCCCAGGGTTTGGCCCACTCATTTGGAAAGGCCCAGGTGTTTAATCACTGAGCTTTTCCTTTTCTGTTTTCCCCCCATCATTACCTTCTGGTAGACAGGAGATATCAAGGTCTGAATGGAGATGGGAGAAACTGTCAAATTAAATCACATATATGTTTGATGCCATAATGAAAATGAAAGGCTACTTATTGCTGCAGAGGTACTTGCAGCCATCAGAAGTATAAAAAGTCTTTGCTGATTCAGTCTATTTTCTACGTAGGTTCTAGGTCCCAATTCTACTGCGAATAGTATCATGGCCTCTTACCAACAACAGAAGACTTCAGTTCCTGTTCTTGGTTAGTATTTTTCTCTCTAAATTATTATAGTACTAAACAGAAGAAGTATATTTTTGTAAATGTTGAGGTTCGTAGTATAAGGAGAGATTGGGAAGTCACTGCATAGTTTTTCCTCTATTCTAAGAGTCTATCTGTGGTAAAGTTAGTTTAATGCCTTTAGTGTTAGGAACCTGGGTTGGGGGATGAGAGATCCAGTGTGACATTAAATGTATAATTTTTAAATAACTTGTTCTGACTTGCACACTTGTCAATGCTGTGGCATATATGCCTCCATACAGGTACATCACAGTTGAAGTTTGAATCTAAACAGTCTAATTTGCACGTACATTTTAAGAATTCTTCTGAATCATCATTTTTGGCTGTTAACAATTTTGCATTGTGTCCTGGGGACATTTTCACATTTCTTGCTTAAGAGCCAGACCTTTTTAGTCATCCTTAGGATTGATAGTCTAATTTGAAGACAGATCCAAAGAAGGTTATCATTTCATCTGCATTTCGTATTGAATTAAACGTAAAATGTTTGTGTTTATTTTGGGGGGAAATGATTCTCAGCAGTTAGGTTACATATTCCTCAAAGTTAAAAACCTTAAAGGCTTTGTTTTCAAAGTTGGTTAAAAAAACCTTTTGACAGATCAGTTTGGTGCCAGAGTATTTGCCCTTCATGTGGATCATTCCAGCACAGTAACTTCTTTTCAGCTTTGAAAAGTTGGCAGTTACTATAGATGCTGTTTGCGTTTCTGGCATGTGACAGGCAGCATTTTCATTTAAATGCTGTGTTGTGTTAGCATTTTGATGACATTTGAAGTACTGGCTGTGTGAGGGCCATGTCAAGTCTAACTTTAACGGTACATTTTGCCTCCAGGAACATGCTTACCACCTTCCATACCAGCTGATCTCATATATCCAGACAGTTAACCGCTGTATCCCTAGGTCCCCTTGTTCCTGGAGGCTGGCAGGCTGCTTCTGGTGTCAGTCCCAAAACACACGCTTACTTCTGAGATGCTCACAGTTCATCTCAGACTAGAGGCTGTTTGGTAATTGTGTAGCTTGTGGTGTCTAATCCAGTTGTGGTCTCTTTCCCCTGTTTTCCTCACTGCTGGCTTGATGCTGGCCTTCAGGTCAAGTCCAGTCACACATCTTTCCCTAGGGTGCTCTAGCTGGCTTTATCAGAGAGCACTTTCATTTCCCAGCTGAGCCTTGAAGACTTTTAAAACTTTTAGGCTGCTCATTATCAGCAGCCTCCATATTTGTATTATGTCTCATCAGCTCATTATGTGTATTATCTGTGTCCCCGTGTAGGAACACTGGTGTAGACATTTTAATGTAGTGCTCTTGCTATGGATAATAGTAAAGGGACCCCTGCTGATAGAAGTGGGCATGTCTTGTAGACTGGTGTAGGAGAAGTTCTCATAACCCAAAAAGGGGCAGATGGGCTACTCACAGAATCCAGTTCAGTTCAGTCACTGAACTTTGTTGCTGTTTATGATTCTAGCATTTTCTATATGTTTTCTCTAATAATGTGTTATTTTATTTTGCTTGCTTTTGATTTGGAAATAAATGGAATTATACCATATGAATATTTTAACTTACATATCATTCATTCACTGTTATGTTTGTGAAATTTGATGATGTCTGCAGTGGAGAAGGAAATGGCAACCCATTCCAGTGTTCTTGCTTGGAGAATCCCAAGGACAGCGGAGCCTGGTGGGCTGCTGTTTATGGAGTCGCACAGAGTCGGACACGACTGAAGAAACTTAGCAGCAGCAGCTGTAGTAAATTCATTTTCACTGCTATATTATGTCATGAATGTCGGTATCCCACTTTATATATTCAGTCTAGTCTATTAAGATCTAGGCTTCTGTAAATGCAAATGTAGTCTGTATGCATCAGTACAGTTCAGATCAGTCACTCAGTTGTGTCCGACTCTTTCTGACCACATGAATCGCAGCATGCCAGGTCTCCCTGTCCATCACCAACTCCCGAAGTTCACTCAGACTCATGTCCATCGAGTCACTGATGCCATCCAGCCATTTCATCCTCTGTCGTCCCCTTCTCCTCCTGCCCCCAATCCCTCCCAGCATCAGAGTCTTTTCCAATGAGTCAACTCTTCACATGAGGTGGCCAAAGTACTGGAGTTTCAGCTTTAGCATCATTCCTTCCAAAGAAATCCCAGAGTTGATTTCCTTCAGAATGAACTGGTTGGATCTCCTTGCAGTCCAAGGGACTCTCAAGAGTCTTCTCCAACACCACAGTTCAAAAGCATCAGTTCTTTGGCGCTCAGCCTTCTTCACAGTCCAACTCTTACATCCATACATGACTACAGGAAAAACCATAGCCTTGACTAGCCGGACCTTAGTCGGCAAAGTAATGTCT
Source organism: Madoqua kirkii (assembly GCA_006408675.1). Classification (NCBI taxonomy): domain Eukaryota; kingdom Metazoa; phylum Chordata; class Mammalia; order Artiodactyla; family Bovidae; genus Madoqua; species Madoqua kirkii. The sequence goes on along the minus strand of SJYC01007455.1, from coordinate 13,641 downwards.
CTGCTTTTGAGTATACTATCTAGGTTGGTCATAACTTTTCTTCCAAGGAGTAAGCGTCTTGTAATTTCATGGCTGCAGTCACCATCTGCAGGGATTTTGGAGCCCCCCAAAATAAAGTCTGAATACTCTTTCCACTGTTTCCCCATCTCTTTCCCATGAAGTGATGGGACCGGATGCCATGATCTTCATAGTGCCACTCAAATATTCCTCCCCTGCCCCTGCCCAGCTAACACTGTAGGGGAGCAGTGACCTGAAGGGGCATTTTCTGTTTCATGTTTACCATACAGTGTAGTACCACACAAGTTGATTCCAGGTCTTGCAAAAATGAAATCTCTTTCATAAAATGGATTCATGTTTTACCAGAGTAGTGCTTAAATCATGGACCAGTTGGACTTGTTATGGTTGATAGCAAAATTGCTCTGACTATCAAAGGATAAAGAGAAGCCCCTGGAAAAATTGATAAAAGTCCTCAAAGTGTTTTTATGAAATGACTTTCTTTGTGCTGTGAAATTGAAACATGGAAATATGAAAGATTCATGTCTTGCTGTCATACAGTCTTTCAGAATAGTTTCTTTCCTGCCAATAAGTTAATATGTGGTATTTATACTAAGAAAGAACCTCTTTACATATTTTCTCATGTTTCTACTTATTGTTTATTATTCCTACTTAAATAACTCCATAAATGTATCTGAAAGAGGGCCTGAAAGTTTTATCTGACAAATTTTCTCCAACTATCACCTGCCTTTTCTAGTTATTTATTTATTCTTTAAAGTATTTTCTGTCTGTTAGCTTCACACTGAAAACATGCCATCACTTTTTCCTTTTAGTCTTAAAATTGAGGTAAATTTTACATACAGTGAAATGTACAGATCTTTTAAGTGTATAGTTTGATGAAATTTAATGCATATTTACAGCCTTGTCATCACTACAGCCACCACACTCTCCCATTTGCAATTCAAAATATTCTTTCACTTTGAATCAGTTAGTGGGCATTTTTTTTTCAACCCTCTCACCTGCCTGAAGTTCAAGTGGAATTCCTCTTTTTGGAGCAGGGCCTTTAGGCTGTTTGCTCTGGCTAGGAGGTTGTTAGGGTAACACAAACCTTGACTCTGTTTCTGAAGCTCATCTTGTAGGTGCAAAGCCCAGTCACCTCGTTTTAGCTTAGAGCGATGCCTCAGCTCCCACCAACAGAAAAGAGTGTGTCTGTTACAGTCTCTTTCCTTTCCTTTAGATGCTGAGCTTTTTATGCCACCAAAGATCGACAGAGGAACCCAGTGGAAACTGAGCCTTCTAGACTGACTGTGACCTCAGCTAGGAGGCTCTGGCAGAGAAAGCCGTCTTCCTTCTACTCCTCGCTCCTTGAGGCCTGGCTTTGGGAACTGAGAAGAGAAGACCATCTACCTTAGCACTGGGGACATCTGCTCTGTACAGCGGACCTCAGCAGACACAAATTCTCTTTTATTTTGCATGTAATTGTAATCATTAGCAAGACTTTAAGCTTCAACCAATAGAGCATCATTTTGTAAAAGTTTCTGTTCTTTTACTTAGTGCTGGTTGAGAGCGTATTTCTGGTATTTATGGTAATCAGGACTTTGGGTCTGGTTCCCAGCTATGGACCTGAATCATATTGGGGCCATAAACAAATCATAGAATTGACTTGTGCCTCAGTTAACTGGGAATAGTGTTTTGTGGCTTCTATCTCAAGTGTGAAGAAAAGTAAAATAATGTTTTAAAATTGTTTTATGTTCCTTGAGGAAAGCATATATATAAACAACATGGCTATCAGTGGTCTCAACATTTGGTCAGATTCAGTCATTTAAATGACTTCTTCACCTTGAACTAAGCAGAATGAAAACTGAAATCTATTCTTGAATGTTCTGAGCTTTCCTAATGCTGACAGTAATATCTTACCAGGTGATATGCTTCCAGTTACAACCAGTTTGAGCCTCTCGTCACTACAATGTCCATAGGGACTGATTTTACTTCCTGTGAATGTTCTGCTAGAATTAGCAGTATCAGAACTGGAACAGTCTAGAATTTCTGAAACAGTATTGTGCACGTTTGGGATGGTGAGCAGTCTGCATCAGATGGCATGCACAGCAGTAAGTTATTCCTTTTCCTCCAAATGTTGCTTCTTTAGTGTTCTTGTCAGTGTGTCTAGGCCATTTCATTTATTTTTCTTTATGGTGCTTACTGACTTCTGTCTTTTAGTTATTTTATTTGGAAGAAATGGAATTGTTTTCCCTTTTCAGTGAATCTAGAAAAAGTTTGATTCACTTTGACAACAGTTTTGTTGCTGAGTTCTTGGGTAAGGCTTAGCAGTCTCTTCCATGCTTTTAATATCAGAACCAGACTTGTATTTCTCTGTGTAAGCTAACAGTAAGTGCTACTTTTGATCCTCAGAGTGTGGACATACCCAGAACTGTGTAACCAAATAAATTCTTTCCCTAATATAGCGAAATGTAAACTACAGAATCTAGGTGTGTTCACTGTATAATTCAGTTTTTTGTTTGTCTGAAAATGTTCACAAAATAGAAAAAGAAGATCTGTAATGAAGTGCACAGCATCGAGAGGCTTCAAGTGCTTTGTGACTACTCACATGACATTTTAATGTCATGCTCTTGCTATGGATAATAGTAAAGGGACCCATGCTGATTGAAGTGAACATGTCTTGATAATGGCATGACTTTGCATGGAAATTCACTTTCCTTAATGTAATGAAGCAGCAAAAAATAATTTGTGTGAATACAAATTACTATCACTTACTCTCATCTGAGCAAGATGGGATTTTATTCATTTGGAGAAGCAGCAAGTGAGAGCAAACCTTCCAAATTGAAGGGCAACGTCAAGGGAGAAGTCATGGGGGGAAATGGCTGTGTATGGGTGAAGGAGAACCTCCTGGTAGAGATGAATGCTTAATTTTGGAGAAAGATTCTGTCAAGTTCTAGAGGAGAGTATATGATTCTTCCCCCAAATTTGGGCTTTTCCGAAAGCAAATTCATGCTGCAGGCAGCTAAAAGCCTCCATTGTTTTGTTGGTGCCACTGAGTCAGCTTTGGTCAGATGCTCTGCACATCAAAAGGAGTTGTGCAGAGGATTGTCTCCTATAATCAAAGTGCATTTTAATTTAGAATCTTAAAAAAAGCGGAGGCAGGAGCTAATTATGTTTTTATCAGTAGAGCTTGGTATAATTTCTTAGCAGTGCTGCATATTTTAAATAAATTTATTTTCCATATATACCTGCATATACACACACACATACATTTATGTGTGTATATACACACATGTGCACACATCTGAGGGATTCTCTCTAATTGAAGAGGATGTTTTTAAAAGTAAATAAAACTGATAGTTCTTAGTAATTGTAGGTGACTTCAAGTTTGGAAGGGCTTCCCTGATAGCTCAGTTGGTAAAGAATCCATCTGCAATTAATTTTGGAGAAAGATTCTGTCAAGTTCTAGAGGAGAGTATATGATTCTTCCCCCAAATTTGGGCTTTTCCGAAAGCAAATTCATGCTGCAGGCAGCTAAAAGCCTCCATTGTTTTGTTGGTGCCACTGAGTCAGCTTTGGTCAGATGCTCTGCACATCAAAAGGAGTTGTGCAGAGGATTGTCTCCTATAATCAAAGTGCATTTTAATTTAGAATCTTAAAAAAAGCGGAGGCAGGAGCTAATTATGTTTTTATCAGTAGAGCTTGGTATAATTTCTTAGCAGTGCTGCATATTTTAAAATAAATTTATTTTCCATATATACCTGCATATACACACACACATACATTTATGTGTGTATATACACACATGTGCACACATCTGAGGGATTCTCTCTAATTGAAGAGGATGTTTTTAAAAGTAAATAAAACTGATAGTTCTTAGTAATTGTAGGTGACTTCAAGTTTGGAAGGGCTTCCCTGATAGCTCAGTTGGTAAAGAATCCATCTGCAGTGCAGGAGACTGGCACGATTCCTGGGTCTGGAAGATCTGCTGGAGAAGGGATAGGCTACCCACTCCGGTATTCTTGGGCTTCCCTTGTGGCTCGGCTGGTAAAGAATCCGCCTGCAATGTGAGAGACCTGGGTTCGATCACTGGGTTGGGAAGATTCCCTGGAGAAGGGAAGTCTGCCCACTCCAGTGTTCTGGCCTGGGACTGTATAGTCCACGGGGGTCTCAGAGTTGGACACAACTGAGCGACTTTCATACACACATAGTTTGTAAAGCAAAATTAGCTTTCTTCCTCCTGTGGCTGCCTGTAATCTGTGCTTCACTAGAAGTACTTGGACAAGTCCTTGGGAGCCTTTGGTTGTCCTTCCTTGTCTGTCACACAGTAACTGGGGGAGGATGACCATTCGGTCACCATAAACATCTGAGATCTGTACACAAGCCACAGTTAAGGTGATGATGCTTGCAGCCCTGAAGGCCTGCTCTCAATTCCTGTGCTCTCTCTGCTCCCTCAGCCCTAACCTGTGCTTCATGCCTGCTGTGCCTGCAGCACTCTTACGGGCTTTGAAGTCCCAGGAACAAGACCAACAGATGTCCTGGTATTTGGAAAGAACGGTCATGGTCACTTATCTTAGTGTCTTTGGACAAAGTCATTTAAGTCACTGAATCTTTTTTCCAGCCTGTGTGTCCACTGGGCTAACCAGGGTTTCTCAGCATTGTTGATTTGTTGTTCAGTCACCAAGTCGTGTCCAACTCTTTGTGACCCCATGGACTGCAGCACACCAGGTTTCCCTGTCCTTCACTGTCTCAGAGTTTGCTCAAACCCATGTCCATTTAGTTGATGCCATCCAGCCCTCTTAGCCTCTGTAGCCCCCTCTCATCCTGCCCTCAATCTTTCCCAGCATCAGGGTCTTTGCCAGTGTCAGCTCTTTGTGTCAGATGGCCAGAGTATTGGAGCTTCATCAGCATCAGTCTTTCCAGTGGGTATTCAGGGTTGATTTCCTTTAGGACTGACTGACTTGATTGTGCTGTCTGTCCAAGGGACTCTCAAGAGCACTGTTGATATTTTGGATTATATCATGCTTTGTTGTAGGGGGCTACCCTGTACATTACAGAATATTGAGCAATAGCCCTGGCCTCTAAGATCATGGCATCCGGTCCCATCAATTCATGGCAAATATATGGGAAAACAATGGCTGACTTCATTTTTCTGGGTTCCAAAATCACTGTAGATAGTGATTGCAGCCATGAAATTAAAAGACGCTTACTCCTTGAAAGGAAAGTTATGACCAACCTAGACAGCATATTAAAAAGCTGAGACATTACTTTGCCAACAAAGGTCTGTATGGTCAAGGCTGTGGTTTTTCCAGTGGTCATGTATGGATGTGAGAGTTGGACTATAAAGAAAGCTGAGCGCAGAAGAATCGATGCTTTTGAACTGTGGTGTTGGAGAAGACTCCAACTGAACTGAACTACCCATCAGGTGCCAGTATGACATACCCCCTCCTCCTCTTATAATAACTACAAATATCTCTCAGTTCAGTTCAGTCGCTCAGTTGTGTCCGACTCTTTGCAACCCCATGAATCACAGCACGCCAGGCCTCCCTGTTCATCACCAACTCCCAGAGTTCACTCAAACTCATGTCCATTGAGTCAGTGATGCCATCCAGCCATCTCATCCTCTGTCATCCCCTTCTCCTGCCCCCTATCCCTCCCACCAACAGGATTTTCCAATGAGTCAGCTCTTCGCATCAGGTGGCCAAACTATTGGAGTTTCAGCTTTAGCATCAGTCCTTCCAATGAACACCCAGGACTGATCTCCTTTAGGATGGCCTGGTTGGATCTCCTTACAGTCCGAGGGACTCTCAAGAGTCTTCTCCAACACCACAGTTCAAAAGCATCGATTCTTTTGTGCTTTATACTCAGCTTTCTTTATAGTCCAACTCACATCCATACATGACCACTGGGAAAAGAATAGCTTTGACTAGACCAACTTTTGTTGGCAAAGTAATGTCTCTGCTTTTCAATATACTATCTAGGTTGGTCATAACTTTCCTTCCAAGGAGTAAGTGTCTTTTAATTTCATGGCTGCAGTCACCATCTGCAGTGATTTTGGAGCCCAAAAAATAAAGTCTGACACTGTTTCCACTATTTCCTCATCTATTTGCCGTGAAGTGATGGGACCAGATGCCATGATCTTCGTTTTCTGAATGTGGAGCTTTAAGCCAACTTTTTATCTCTTCTTTCACTCTCATCAAGAGGCTTTTTAGTTCTTCACTTTCTGCCATAAGGGTGATGTCATCTGCATATCTGAGATTAGTGATATTTCTCCCAGCAATCTTGATTCCAGCTTGTGCTTCTTCCAGCACAATATTTCTCATGATGTACTCTGCATAGAAGTTAAATAAGCAGGGTGACTATACAGCCTTGACGTACTCCTTTTCCTATTTGGAACCAGTCTGTTGTTCCATGTCCAGTTCTAACTGTTGCTTCCTGACCTGCATATAGGTTTCTCAAGAGGCAGGTCAGGTGGTCTGGTATTCCCATCTCTTGAAGAATTGTCCACAGTTTATTGTGATCCACACAGTCAAAGGCTTTGGCATAGTCAATAAAGCAGAAATAGATGTTTTTCTGGAACTCTCTTGCATTTTCAATATTACCATATGTCTCAGGAGTCAAAACTATTCTATTTGGGAACCAATGGGCTAAGATGGCTTCAAATATTTACTGAAAACTTTTCATCTTTTTTTCTGTATGAGGAAGATGCTCTTTTTCTGCAAGGGCTATTAATATGGAACAAGTGAGAGAATTCATAAAAGTGCTTTGAAAAGAGATTATATAGTGGTTCAGCCTTATCTTGGTATTTTCCGTTTTAAAATGCAGTATGGCCTTTATTCCCAGGATGGCCTAGGAGTTCCCCTTCTCTAGAATCATCTCCCATGCCTTCACTTCATCAAGACCCTCTTCACCTTTTGGGGCTTCTTGACTGGGGGGTTCGTAGACCCTTAAGGAATCTGGAGATAGTGTACTTCTATAATCCTGTGTATTTTATTTGATGTGTTTAAAGAATATTATTCTGAGGGGTCCATTGGCTTTAACCACTGTCAGAGAGGTCCAAAGGTTAAGAATTAACCAGACTTCAACCTTCCCATCAATGAATGTTCTATGAGTGTTGACAGTAGTGGTTTGGGCAGAAAGAGGTAAACAGGGCAGACCTCTCTCAAGTCAGTGTACCCAGCTCCTATCTGATGCCCTCGTCCTCCAGGGTAAGGCTTACCCTTGCTGACTAGGCCCTTCTGTGGCTATTTTTGCTGCTTTCCTCTAGCTGCTGGTGCCAGCCATCTGTGCTTACGCAGCAGGCCTCCAGGGCGAGGCATTTGCGTCTTTCAAGACTGCCTGTAGGCAGACCTGGAGGTTATAAGGGCGGCTCTGTAGGGCTTCTCCCTGAGCCTGGTGGAGATGCCATGGCTCTCCTGTGCATGCTTGGATGCGTGCGCCTCTGGGTGTGTGTGTGGCTCAGGATCCTAGTGAGGCATTTGGGCTGCTGTATTTAAGCAGAAGGAATCTACAAGATAATACTATCTAACAACTCAGGATCACCTCCTGGAGGCCACACACTAGTTTTCAAATGTGTATCTCTGATAGTTTTTTCAAGGTGAGGTGAAGGTGAAGTCACTCAGTTGTGTCCGACTCTTTGCGACCCCGTGGACTGTAACCGATGAGGCTTCTCTGTCCATGGGATTCTCCAGGCAAGAATACTGGAGTGGATTGCCATTTCTCCAGGGGATCTTCCTGACCCAGGGATCGAACTCAGGTCTCCCGCATTGGAGGCAGACGCTTTAACCTCTGAGCCACCAGGGTTTAGTTTTTTCAAAGCTAGACTTTATTTTTGTTGTTTTATATCTCATATGTATAATCAGCTGTGTGAGGTAGGTGTTTGAATTCAGTTTTATAGGTGAATAGACTCAGGTCATGGGCTTCCTGGTAGCTCAGTGGTAAAGAATCTACCTGCCAATGCAGGAGTCGTGGGTTTGATCCCTGGGTCAGGAAGATCTGGAGAAGGACATAGCAACTCACTCCAGTATTCTTCCCTGGCGAATCCCACGGACAGAGGAGTCTGGTGAACTACTTATAAACTGCCTGCAGGAACACCCCAGACCATGCTGGCCCTGGAAGGGCTTCCAGGCCATGAGGGTCTTTATGTTCCTTAGGTTCCTCAGTTGGGTTAGAGTGACCAGGATGGGACAACCTCCCACAAACCCACAGCATCCACTGCAAAACCGGCAGCCTTTATCTTGAGCCCATTCCAAACTCCTTGTATACCCTACAGGTTGATGGAAAATCCAGTCATGTCAGAGATGAGCAGCTGCTGTTTGAAGTGTTTGGAGATTAGCTGTGGGTTGCATCCTCATGACCTTACTGCTGATAAACCAAGATAAATCTTCCCTCAGTTTTTAAAGGGGGAAATCTATATAGCAGCTATTCCCTGAAGAGTTTTTCCCTTAAGATAACACATACCTTGCTCATAGCACATGGATTTCAGCAGCTAGTCACCATGATGGCTTGGTAAGAACTGGTATTGAGACATTATAAGTGCTGCTGGGACTAAAAGGAAGTACAATCAAAGCAGGTTGTCAGACATCTTCATCACTCTTCCGAGCCTTCAGAGGTGCTGATCAAGTGTGAAATGTGCTCTGCTCCTTTGTGGGAGACTGAACCATTACCGTGTACTTCCTGTTGCTGTTTATTGAAAGGGATATTATTACATGCCATGACAGCATTTACTATATTAAATCTATCACACTCCCAGAGTTTAACAATACTATAGTACCTTATGTGGGGGATATACAAAATAAGGGGCAGAGGAGTAATTGTAGAGATAGTTTATCCCCCCAATATTTCAGCAATCAACATAATGCATGTCTTTCTGGTCCATAATCATTCCCCCTTCCTTCCCACGCCCACCCCCACTGCCCCTCTCCTTCATCCAGCCCCCACCATTGTTTGGGCAAATGCATATTCTAAGGCAGATGCTTCATGCATGAAGTTCTCAATGCATAAGGAAAGAGAAACACACTGTGGAGGGAAACACGAGATTGTTTAATACTACAGAGTGAACGGGCTGACTCTGTTCCCGGCGTGTGAGATGGGTGCTCACCCAGCAAAGCCGAAGCATGGCACAGCAACCATACTGCCTTGGAGTTCAGAAGCACCTTCTGTAGAGGAAGAAAGGCCCATGTTCCTGGTACTCAGAGCGGTGGACCCACAGCGGTTGGAAGCCCTGAAGCGACGCCAGGATGGAGCCCCCAGTCCACACTGCCGTGTCTCTCTCGGGCAGCACGCTTACCTGGGGGGTGTCATTGGGACACATGCTGCTCAGTTCCTTCTGCAGACGGTTAGGGAACCCGCTGAGCATAGTGCTCCCCCCGCAGAGCAGGATGTTCCCCATGAGGTCTCGTTTGAGGGCGATGTCACACTTGTTGAGGCAGGACACCGTCTGGGTGTGGAGGCCCAGCTGCATGGACTTGATCAGAGAAGGCTTGAAGAACATCTCCGAGCAGAGGAACCTTTCCTGGCACAGGCAGATGGCCTGCCCATCTGGCAGGGTGTACTGCATCATATGCTGAGTAGCTGGGACTTTCTTCTCTTCAATGGGGTCCAGGGCCACAAAGCAGCATTTCTTCTTGATGTCCTCCACGATGCTCAGCTGGTCCTCGGTGAAGTGTTTCCCTGCAGTGTTCATCAGGCTCATCAAGTAGGTTGTCAGGTCAGAGCCCGCATAGTCCAGCCGTCCGGTGATGCTGGGCAGAGGGTAGCCCTCGTAGATGGGGACTACGTAGGACACACCGTGGCCGACCTCCACCACCAGGCCGGAGGTCCTGCCGTAGGAGTACATGGACAGGCGGGACTGGTAGGCGATGTGCATCGCGGGCGTTTTGAAGGTCTCAAACAGCATTTCAGCATACTTCTCCCTGTTGGTGTGTGGGCTCAGGGGTGGATCTGAAACCAAGACTGCGTGCTCCTCTGGGGCGATCTTCATTTCTTGATGGAAGAGATATTCCCAGATATCCTGCACTGTATCCCAGTCCACAATGATGCCGTGTCGCAGAGGGTTAATCAGCTTGAGACGAACCCTGGTTTGATAAGCTCGTGCCCCACGAATGTCTCCTTGCGATTGTCGCCGGTTTTGGCGGTCTCCATGTAGGGTTTGCCCACTGTGGTTGAGATCCTGTGGGTGGGCTTTGGCAGCCCGGCAAAGCCACATTTACAGTAGCCTGTGCCAAGGTCCACAACCACGGCCTTGGTCAGCTCTAGCTTGGGCTTCTTGACCTCAGGTGATGTCGTATGTTCTGGCTCTGAATGGTTCCGGCGTACCCACACTGCCCGCTTGGCTGGGCCATCCTTCAAGGAGGCAGTCTGGAGGACCTGTGTCTGTGGGGAGGCCTGCTCACCTACTCTCTCGGATGGCCCATCCCCTATGACTGCCGCCTGTGGTGCCCACTGTCTCTCAAGAGCCATCTTGCTCTCAGAAAGTTCCTCAATCCCACCAGCCTCAAGGCCTGAAAGGCTGAAATAAGAGGGCAACTTGAGAATTTCTCCAGTGGTGACATCACTGATTATGACATAATCGAGTGTCCCAGGACTTTCTAGTTACTGGGAACCTTTGTCTTGTGTTAGGATATATTTGAGATAGAGTTTTTGAAGCGATTTCCTTTTTTCTAAATCTTGTAATAAACCTGATTTATGCAATCAGTATTTCTTGAGTGCTCACTGTGTGCAAGGCAGGCAGCAGTGAGGGAAAAAAAGGACAAAAATCTCTGCCCTCGTAGAACTTATATTCTAGTCAGTGGGGGTTGGGGGAGAGACAGACAATAACCAAAATAAATATATGGGGGGATGTGTGTTAGTCACTCAGTAGTGTCCGACTCTGCGACCCTGTGGATTGTAGCCCTTTAGGCTCCTCTGCCCATGGAATTCTCCAGGCAAGAATATTGGAGTTGGTTGCCATTTCTTCCTCCAAACGATGTTCAGGGATCAAACCTGGATCTCTTGCATTGCAGGCAGATTCTCTCTTCACAGGCCATTGCTAAGACTTTGGCTCTAACTCGGCATGGGGTCAGAAAGCACTAGAGAATTTTGAGCAAAAACATGATACATCTGACTTAGGACCAATTGCTGCTATGGCAACTCTGCCAAGCACTTACAAAAGGTAACATATTCACAGATTCCAGGGATTCAGATGTGGACATCTTGTGTGGGGGTGGCTGGGTCATTACTCACCCTGTGCCACTTGACCTGCGCATCCCACTTCACTAAGACACTCAAAGCCTGGCATGCTCTGTTTTACAAGCTCCTCCCCCACTGTCCAAGCTTGCCGTCCTTAGCCCTTTGTGTCGTCAGTTGAATCCAAGCCCTTACCTCTAGCATTTGAGGTTCCCCCAAGCCCTGATGGTTCAGTGGGGAAGGAAGCTACCTGTAATGCAGGAGCTTCCAGAGATACGGGTTCGATCCCTGGACCAGGAAGATCCCCTGGAGTAGCAAACAGCGATTCACTCCAGTATTCTTGCCTGAAAAATGCCATGGACAGAGGAGCCTGGCGAGCTACAGTCTAAAGCGTTGCAAAGAGTTGGACATGACCAAGCACTCGCCTCAGTTGCCTCCACAACCTTATCCTCCTCTATTTTTCCAAACACTAACTACTGGAAACGGCACCATGCTTCCCTCAGAGCCTTTGCACAGGCTGTGCTCCCTGCCTGGGATGCCTTTCCCTCCTCTAAGCTACCTGACCGGCACCCATTTACCCTTCAGTATTCTATGTGGGTACCCCCTCTCTGCAGAGCCTGCTGACTCTCTCCCTCTCTGCTCCTGTGTCCTCCCAACAGATGTCCACCTGCAAACTCCTCTTCATCCATTCATCTTCCTGACTAGATTGGGTACTGCTTGTGGCCGGGTTGTTATCATTAGAGCTCTCGAATGCTTTAAGGAGACCTGGTACATTGAAGTTGGAGGAACTTGGGTTATAGCACACTCCAAGAGCTGTTTGCTCTGGGGCAAGTTATTTGCATTCTGAACCTTGATTTCCTCAACTCTGCCTCTCTCCCAGGATTCTGTGAAGTGTCATGTGAGATGCCTGCTACAGTGCTTGGCTCACCAGGCTTTGTGTGTGCTATGCTAAGTCGCTTCAGTCATGTTCAACTCTTTGTGACCCTATGGACCATAGCCTGCCAAGCTCCTCCGTCCATGGGATTCTCCAGGCAAGAATACCGGAGTGGGTTGCCATGCCCTCCTCCAGGGGATCTTCCTGACCCAGGGATTGAACCCGTGTCTCATATATCAGCACTGGGACTACATCCAGTAGTGGGTTCTTTACCACTAGCGTCACCCGGGGAAGCCTTTGGCTCACTGCTGCTGCTAAGTCGCTTCAGTCATGTCTGACTGTGTGCGACCCCATAGACAGCAGCCCACCAGGCTCCCCCATCCCTGGGATTCTCCAGGCAAGAACACTGGAGTGGGTTGCTGCCGGGGTCCAGCCCCGGTGGGTCCAGGGAATTCGAAGCGGAGACGGCGTTGGTGAGGAAAACTTATTTATTAATATAAGATTAGATTAGGAAGAAATAATGTAGTAGGAAAATTAAGTGGAGAAAGAGGCTGAATAACTTGGCTTGCAGAGAAGGCCAATAAAATCTCTGGACAACAGATCTGCACCATCTACGTGGGGCCGCCGGCGCCTGCTTGAATTTCTAAGGGTGCCCCACCATGGGCTCCCTTTCGCGTGGGGCTTGAAAACTGGGGCAAGTAAGTAGATCTGGTGAGCCCCCCTTGTCCAGATGGGAATTCAGCCTGAAATTAGAGTGAGGAGGAGAGGAAAGAGAGAGAGAGACACGGGGGATAACAGTCCAGCGATTAGCTTTGGCCTCTGTTGTTCAGAAGGCCTTTTATGCTTTCAATAAAACACGAAGGTCAGTGGGTACACAGTTATGCACCATTAACAGCTCCCCCTCCTTTTTTTTGATAAGGGTTTGTCAAGCAGAAGACTTGTTTGTGTTGATCTTCCCAAGGTCTGGCGCCACTCTCAGAAAAGCACTAAACAAAGTTACATTCTTACACAGCAAAGATACAGCAACTTATAACAAGTAAAGGGAGTACAGTGATTTACAGCAGAAGAGAAGCAATTAACTCAAAAGTCTAGTGTTGCTAACATCAAAGCTACTACATATCTTTTTCTACATCCTGCTTACATTGAGTAACATCCTTCCAGGTCCCTAAAAGATAAAGAATATGGAGGTCTGGCAGCAATCCTTGAGTCAACAGTGAAAACCTGTCACCAATATGATTTTTAACTCTTTAGAAAAGGCTCTGTGTCTTTAAGATGCTTTCAGGCTTTGTGCCTCTCGAGGCTGGGGGGCTGTAAGCAATTCACAGGCTGAAAGAAGTCTGGGGAACCTGTTAGGCAAGCTAGAGAGCTATCAGAGGGGGTTTAACTGAAACATCCCTTTCAAATGCAGAAGACTAAAGCCCTGAGTTGACTTTTTCCCAGAAAATATCAGAAGAGTGGAAAAGCAGAGTACAGAGGCTGGCAGATTCTTATTTTTTTAAGGGGTGGGGTGAGGTGGATGCTCAGGAAATGCCATGGGGAACCCTTGAAGTTTGATCATGCCCTGCATATGCCAAACTTCCTTCCACGTGACCCTGTCACGGGTGGGATTC
>SJYC01007454.1:0-23856 GCA_006408675.1 Madoqua kirkii | reverse complement strand
GGGGGCGGGGGGGGCAGTGGATGCTCAGGAAATGCCATGGGGAACCCCTGAAGTTTGATCACGCCCTGCGTATGCCAGACTTCCTTCCACGTGACCCTGTCATGGGTGGGATTCCTCACACTGGCTCCCGGCAGGAGACTAGAAGTTAGAGTGGATGATTAGAGATGAGAAGTTACAGACTATATACATGTGTATCTATTTGCTGTCAGATAATTCTTGGAAATCATACTATGGATGTTGCGAGTTCAACAGGACCAATGAGTCTGATGAGCTGAGAGAGGTTGAGTCTAGAGCCTGTTCCAGAGCAGAATAAAGCTGTAGAGCCATTTCCAAGCTGAATGTGGAGGCAGATGATGGCCAAGGGTCAAGAAAGTCTGAAAGGCTGGCTGTGGTCATTCCCATAGAGGGGTGTGGTCTGGTCCAGACTGGGGCATAGCACACTGGTCTGTACTTGTTCTGCACACAGTCACCTTCTCAGATGTTTGACCTAAGGCTACTATTCAAAACTGTAGGGGATCCAACAAACAAAAGTTCAGGGCCAGCTAGCTTCACTGGGAAATTCTATCAAACATTCAGTGAATTATATCACTCTTTCTCAAATTGTTCCAGGAAGCATAAAGGCTGGCTGTGGTCATTCCCATAGAGGGGTGTGGTCTGGTCCAGACTGGGGCATAGCACACTGGTCTGTACTTGTTCTGCACACAGTCACCTTCTCAGATGTTTGACCTAAGGCTACTATTCAAAACTGTAGGGGATCCAACAAACAAAAGTTCAGGGCCAGCTAGCTTCACTGGGAAATTCTATCAAACATTCAGTGAATTATATCACTCTTTCTCAAATTGTTCCAGGAAGCACAAAAAAGGAAGAAACACTTCCAAACTCATTGTATGAAGCTAACATTACCCTGCCGACTAAGACTGTGATGCTGGGAGGGATTGGGGGCAGGAGGTGAAGGGGACGACAGAGGATGAGATGGCTGGATGGCATCACCGACTTGATGGACATGAGTCTGAGTGAACTCCGGGAGTTGGTGATGGACAGAGAGGCCTGGCGTGCTGCTTATTCATGGGGTCGCAAAAAGTCGGACACGACTGAGCAACTGAACTGAACTGAACTGAACATTACCCTGACACCAAATTCAGAAAGGGACACCACAAGAAAAGGAAATTATAGACCAATATCCCTGATTAATGCAAATGTAAAAAGTTCTCAACAAAGTATTAGCAAACCAAATGCCGCAATCCATTAAAATGACCATGCACAATGATCACGTGGGATTATTCCAGGGATGCAAGGATGGTTCCGCATCAGCAGATCGATTAATATGATGTACCACAGTAACGCACTGAAGGATAAAAATCATACAGTCATCTTAGCAGAGGCAAAGAAAGGCATTTGACAAAATTCAGCATCCATTTATGATAAAAACTCCCAACATAGTTGGTATAGTGGGAATGTACCTCAGTATAAAAAAGGTGATCTATGACACACCTACAGATAACATCAAACTCAAGGCTAAAACTAAGAACTTTTAAGATCAGGAACAAGACAAGGATGCTCCCCTCACCACTTTTAATCAAAATATTATTGAAAATCTTAGATCAATTTGGCAGGAAAAAGACATAAAAAGCACCCAAATAGGAAAAGAAGTAAAATTATCACTATTTGCAGATGATGTGAGACCAAATATAGAGCACTGTAGAGACTCCATCAAAAAAAAAGTTAGAACAAATAAATGAATTCAGTAAAATTGCAGGATTACAAACTCAATATATAGAAATCTGTTGCATTTCTATATACTAATAGCAAACCATCAGGAAGAGAAGCTAAGAAAACCCATTTACAATCGCATGTTGAAGAATAAAATATAGAGACATATATTTAAACCAAGGCTATGAAAAACCTGTACACTGAAAATTATCAGGCATTGCTGAGAGAAATGGAAGAAGACAAAATAAATGGAAAGATATCCCATGCTCATGGATTGGAACAATTAATATTTGTATCCTTATTATCCAAAGCAATTGACAGATTTATTGCAGTCTTCATCAAAATTCCAATGGCATTTTTCATAGAAATGGATAAGCAATCCTAAAATTTGTGAGTAGTCACAAAAGACCCTGAATAGTCAAAGCAATCCTGAGAAAGAAAAATAAAGCTGAAAACTGCAATTTTAAACTGTACTACAAAGCTATGGTAATCAAAATATTATAGCATTGGCATAAAAACAGACCGATCAGTGAAATAGAACAGAGAGCCCAGAAATAAACCCACACATATATGGTCAATTAATTTATGACAAAGCCATAAAACATATATAGAAAGAACAGTGCCTTCAATAAATGGTGTTGGGAAAACAGATAGACATGCAGAAGAATGAAACTGGGCCACTATATTACACCGTAAATAAAAATGAACTAAAAATGGATTAAAGACGTGAATGTAAGACCTGAAACCATGAAACTCGTAGAAGAGAAATAGGTGGTAAGCTCCTTGACATCAGTTTTGGTGATTATTTTTTGGATTTGACACCAAAAGTGTAGGTAACAAAAGCAAAAATAAATAAGTGGGACTGGGTTTCTCAAACTGTGGGAAGGCGGCTCAGCAGTAAAAAAGCTACCTGCAATATAGGAGGTGCAGGAAGCACAGATTTGATCCCTGGGTCAGAAAGGTCCCCCAGAGCAGGCATGGCGGCTCACTGCAGCATTCTCGCTGAGACAGTCCCGAGACAGAGAAGCGCGGTGCACTGTGGTCCATGGGGTCACAGAGAGCTGGACATAGCCAAAGTGACAGAGCACACACACACACAAAGCAAACTGCAAAGCTTGTGAAATAAGCGGAAACATCAGCAAAATGAAAATGAAGCCAGCTGAATGAGCACAATTCTGCAAAGTATATACTCAATAATGGGTTAATATCTAAAATATATGAAGGACTCATACAACTAGATAGCAGAAGACCCCTAACACACTTCTATTAAAAAGTAGGCACAGGATCTGAGTAGCATTTCTCCAAAGAAGACACAGAAATGGCCAACAGACACAGGAAAAGATGCTCTACGTCACGAATCCCCAGAGAAAGGCAAACAGAACCACAATGAGCATCATGTCCTACCTGAGGGGATGGCTCTTTCCAAAAAAATAAGAGATAAGAGGTGCTGGTGACGATGCAGAGAAATGGGGCCTCTGTGCACCGCTGGTAGGAATGCAAATCGGTGCAGCCACTATGAAGAGTATAGGAGGTTCCTCAAAACATGAAAAGTGAAACTACCATATCACTCAGTAATTCCACTGCTGCTGCTGCTGCTGCTGCTGAGTCGCTTCAGTCCTGTCCCACTCTGTGCGACCCCGTAGACGCAGCCCGCCAGGCTCCCCCGTCCCTGGGATTCTCCAGGCAAGAGTACTGGAGTGGGTTGCCATTGCCTTCTCCGAGTAATTCCACTACTGGATATTTTCCCAAAGAACAGAAAAATTCTAACTTGAAAAGATACATGTGCTTCCATGTGTATTGCTTGTAATAGCCAAAATACAGAGACAACCTAAGTATCCATGGATGAGTAAGTGGATATGATGTGGCACAGGTATTGAATGGAACTCCATGCAGTCATAAAAAGGAGTGAAACCTTGCCATTTGCAACAACACGGATGATGAACCTTGAGGGCCTTATGCTAAGTGACATGTCAGACAAAAAAGACAAACACCATATGATCTGCCTTATATGTGGAATCTAAATAAATAAACATACAAGTGAGCTCATAGATGCAGAAAACGGATTATGATTCCCAGAGGCATGGGGGAGGGGAGGGGATAGAATAGGTGAAGGGAGTCAAAAAGTATCAACTAACAGCTAGAAGAGTTATAAAATAGATTAGTCCTGGAGACATCGTGTACAGGCCTGGTAACTGTAGTTAAGAAGGCTGTATTGTGTATCTGAAAGTTGCTAAGAGGAAGATCTTAAAAGTTCTTATCACAAGGAAAACCATTCTGTAACTGAGTGTGGTGACAGATGCTAACTAGACTTAATATGATCATCTCACTGTATCACAAATGGTGGGTCAATTAAAAAGCAAATAGAAAAATAGTGCATTTTCCCCTCAGCCTGCACAAATTCAGGGCTTCTGCTGCCTAGTGTCCATGGCACACAAACTCTTTTGACAACTGCCACCACATGATAAGGGTAGGCTGCAGAGCTATAACAATACCCAAGATCCAGAGACTTAGATCAGAGATTCTTGATTCTGCCCATAGCCCTTCCGGGACTGGAACTGTCCAGGGATGGCAGCACTAACCTTTCGAGGACAGAGGAATCCAGGTGACCACCCTCATCTTTCTGTCCATCCATTAAAAGGGACGATTGTGAACAGGGGTTTCTACTGGCCAGTCTGCAGGTTGCTTGACATCATGTCCACTCACATGTCATCAGTGAGAGTGCAATGACAGAGTCTCAGATAGCAGCAGAGAGCCTGGGAAGTTGGTCTTGATGGGTGGCTGTGTGACTGAAATCAAAGGAGGGAGGCTGATGTTCGCTGGAAGCTGGTGCTTCCCCAGGGTCGCCCCTGAAGCGGGACCAAGAGTCTGGCCTTCTTCCTGTCACTGCCTCGTTATCTGCTTCTTTTCTTGATGGGAGGAAGGCAGCAGCTCTCAGCGAATGATCTGAGTTAAAATTAACGCAGTTTGCAGCCGCGTAACTCATTTCCTTTGTAAGAGAGTATTAAGTGTCTATTGGGCTTCCCAGCTGGTGCTAATGGTTTAAAAAAAAAAAAAAACTCACCTGTCAATGCAGGAGACATAAGAGGTGCAGGTTCAATCCCTGGGTTGGGAAAATCCCACAGAGAAGGAAATGGCAACCCACTCCAGTATTCTTGCCTAGGAAATCCCATGGACAGAGGAGTCTGGCGGGCTGCAATCTATAGTCTCACATAGGGCTGGTACAACTGAAGCAACTTAGCTTGCATGCATGCATAAGCTTCTGTGTGAGACTTTAGGCAACTGAACGTGCTGTAAACCAAAAACAGAAGCAACAGGAGAACCCTCGGCAATTCCAAGTTAGTGACATTTTGTGTTTATTTTTAATTAATAATATTTCAGAAATGAAATTACTAAAGTTAATTATATTTCCGTAATAAGATATAAGTATTAATACATGAATTTTTGATTAAATTTCTGATTTGAATTAGTAAGTGGGAATATTACTTAATATTAATTAAATAAAATTCATTCAGTAATGAAATATTATAAGTAAGTTCATGTGGAGGGATTATATTTACATTTGCTTTAGCATAATGATGCGGACAGTCCTTTTCTGTTATTATTTGGAAATGATTTGCTACATATCTTCTAACTATATATTTAATTACCAGTCGTAATATTTGGCAGCAATTGAAACCCTAATTCGTGTTCATTTAGTGTCAGCCATGTGCAAGTGAAAGGCACCTTCTGTCTACACTGTGGGCTTCTCACCAGAGTGTGAAGAACTTAGTCCCCACGAGAGCCAGGACCCAGTCACGAGGACAGAACTGGGCCCCGGGTCAGCTCCGCTGATGCTGGAGTTTAACCATATAAAACAAGGCAACGGTAGCTCCCTGGCAGGTGCGTGGTGGTCCTCGGCTAGTTGTGCGCCTGAGGGTCTGGGTTCCTGAAAACAGGCCTGTGGTCTGGTTTGGCCCAGCACTGAGGATCCCTGAGCCGGGCTGAGTTAGAGGATGCCTGTGCTGGAGCAGCCGGAGCATCCCCATCTCAGACCCGAGAAACAAATGCCACGGAGACCCTCACAGGCCAGCCAGCAAGGGCCAGAGGAGGTGCCGTTTCCAGGCAGACTTGGACTGCTGACTGATTTGTGTGCGAAACTGCTTTTGATTTTGCAGTATGTCTGCCTTCACCAGCTCTTACTTAGCCACAGAAAGTGCAGATAAAAACACCCTGTGAAAACACTCATGGCAGTGGAGTCCCCTAAAAGAAGGGGCTGCTGCTGAGTCGCTTCAGTCGTGTCCGACTCTGTGCAACCCCATAGACGTCAGCCCACCAGGCTCCCCTGTCCCTGGGATTCTCCAGGCAAGAGCACTGGAGTGGTTGCCATTTCCTTCTCCAATGCATGAAAGTGAAAAGTGAAAGTTCAGTCACTCAGTTGTGTCCAACTCTTAGCGACCCCATGGATTGCAGCCCACCAGGCTCCTCTGTCCATGGGATGTTCCAGGCAAGAGTACTGGAGTGGGGTGCCGTTGCCTTCCAAGCCTGTGCCTTCTGTGAAAGCAGTAAGTACAGTGTTTCCTGTGTGGTTGTGTTTGTGAGTGTGTGTTTGTGCAGCTGTGCACAGCATGCATGAACAGGCACAGAAGTACCTCCCTAGAGACGGACAACTGCCCGCATCTCAAATAGAAATGTGAAGAGGCCTAAAGAAAATGTGACTTTTGTATCTGTGTCCCAGACATTCTGGGGGAAACAGTGAAATAAATTTGTCAGTGACTCAAATCTGTGAACTAGCAAATTCACCAAACACCACAGAAACAAGAAAAATGTGTTGATTCACTCATTTCATAAAATGGACCAGCCAGTTTAAAAACTGCTCGTGAAGGAGGAGAGAAAATATAGCCCGACTGTGGACGGGGGTTTACATGTGGAGTGAGATTCATACACAACACGGGACTCTTGAAGGCAGTGCAGTAAGGAGCCAGCGACCTGGACTCGGCTGCCCGTGACCCTGAGGAGCGGACGGTGCAGGGAGCTGCCTGTGACTGATGTTTGAGAGGAGGATAGTCCCCACCATGGGGTTCAGAACCCAGGCGTGTGGCCTTGCTGACAGCGACCTCATCATTAGAGAGGTGACAGGCCCTGGCCCCTCACCCTGACTCACAGAGGGTGGGGAGGACCCCAGCCCTCAGGCTCAGCGCGTGGGGTGCGGGGGCAGGTGGGTTCCAGCTCGTGGGCCTGGCACGAGGGGCGTGAGGCTTGTCTCAGAGACTTGGAAAAGAGCCCAGAAACAGAGGCTGAGGATTCTGCATTAAAGTCAGAAGTGAGGGCTTGAGTATTTTCATGATAAGAGATTTTTATTATTTCATCCTGAGTTAGAGGATGCCTGTGCTGGAGCAGCCGGAGCATTCCCATCTCAGACCCGAGAAACAGAAATGCCACAGAGACCCTTACAGGCCAGCCAGCAAGGGCCAGAGGAGGTGAACTAGCAAATTCACCAACACCATAGAAACAAGAAAAATGTGTTGATTCACTCATTTCATAAAATGGACTAGCCAGTTTAAAAATTGTTCATATTATTTTAATATTACTATTTGTATTATATTGTATTACTGTATTATATGTCCTATATATGTGTGTGCATGCTAAGTCACTTCAGTCATGTCCAACTCTTTGTGACCTTATGGACTGTAGCCCGCCAGGCTCCTCTGTCCATGGGATTCTCCAGGCAAGAATACTAGGGTGGGTTGCTATGCCCTCCTCCAGAGAATCTTACTGACTCAGGGATGAAACCCATATCTCTTACATCTCCTATATTGGCAGGCAGGTTCTTTATATATGTTATATTCTATTATTTATGTATTATATATATTATATGTAATGTTATATATTTAATATTATTTGTATATCATATAATGTAGTATAGTACATTGATGTATTATAATAAGTATAATTATTACATATAGTAATATATAACATACAGTGAACAGTGAAAGTGTACGTCACTCAGTCATATCTGACTCTTTGTGACCCTATGGACTATAGCCTGACAGGCCCCTCTGTCCCTGGGATTCTTGTCCCAGGCAAGAATGCTAGAGTGGGTTGCCATTCCCTTCTCTAGGAGATCTTCCCGACCCAGGGTCTCCTGCATTGCAGACAGATTCTTTACTGTCTGAGCCACCAGGGGATCCCCAAGGTAATAGTATATTTAAATTATATTTATACCTGTGTGTGCGTATGTGTGCATGTTTCCTCGCACATGCACACACATGCCCAGACGCCCTGAAAAGCAGGTGGGGTGCTGTTGGGTGGAGGCCACTGCAGGGCGGGTCCCTGAAGGACGGGGCACCGTGGGCGCCACCCCCGGAGCCGCCTCTGCCGGCTCTCCCTCACCCATTGGCCTCCGCAGGCTGTTCCTGGGCGCTTACTTGGGGAGCAGAGCCCAGGCAGCTGTGGGTCAGGGCCAGAGAGCCTGGCTCGAGGCGGGCAGAGCTCCTGGGGAGGATGCTGTGGAGAGCAGGGGCCGAGAGGAGAGGCGGACAGAGCCTCCCGGGTGTCGGCATCGTCTCTGTCTCAGAAGCCACTGTGTCTGGGAGAGAAGACGGATGGCAGTGGGGCTCCTGTGGGCAGGTCAGGCGGGTACCCCAGTTTGGGAAGAGCACCCACACTTTTGCTTCAGGCTGGTGGAGTAGCCCCTTAGAATCCAGTTGGTGAAACAGATGCTGACCGGTGCTCACTGGGGGTCTGAGTTCCGAGAGAAGAAAAGAGAAAGTGGAGACTCTCTTCCTTTCCTCTGGGGCCCCCGGCGCTCCAGCTGCGCCCCGTCCCCCTGCCCCGTGTGAGCCGGGTACTGAGAGGCGGCCGAGCCTGCCAGCCTGCAAACCCCGAGTAAGACAGTCCCGGGACTGCCTCCGGCTGCTGTCCAGACTCTGCGCTCAGAGGGACAGGCCTCCCTCCCCTTCTGAGTGCCTGTCAGGCCTGCATGGACATCCCTGGCCTGGACGACGGCCTGCTTGGCTGGTTTACTAGACAGACACCCCCGCTAGCTCCCCACGTGGCACCCAGAAAGAGCGGTGCCCGGCAGGTCTCCCGGAATGACACACAGCAGCGGGTAGACCCGCCCCAGCTTTCTGACGGCTCGCAGCAGCCGTGTCCTGTAACTGTTGCAGTCTCTGGTTTTCCCCCTGGCTTGCTCGCCTGGCGGTGAAAGGATTGGACAGAACCCCTCAGATCTCCTTTGACATTTCCTCTCTTCTCTGCCTGGGATGAGGAAACCGGCATCTGATCCGAAGTCCCCTCTTCTAACCCTCCTCTCTCCTGGGCCTCTGGGCTGTTGCCACCCCCTACAGTCACCTTTCTCCTTCTCTTTTTATTTCCAACAGGAGTTAATGTCTTCCAGGGAGAGTGCAGAGTGGGCATGGGTCTGGAGAACTGCAGAATCTTGTCCCTAAAGGTCAGGAGCACAGACAAGGACAGGGTGCCCAGGCTGCAAGAGGTCACAGGTGGCCTGATGGAGCCTGCAGAGCTTTACAGGTGGACATCACAGGCGGCCTGATGGAACCTGCAGAGCTTTACAGGTAGACATCACAGGCGGCCTGATGGAACCTGCAGAGCTTTACAGGTGGACATCACAGGCGGCCTGATGGAGCCTGCAGAGCTTTACAGGTGGACATCACAGGCGGCCTGACGGAGCCTGCACAGCTTTACAGGTGGACTCTACAGGTGACCCTGTAACGTTTGTGCCCTGAGGCCCTGTCTCCACGGCCAGGTTGGCACCCACTGGATCACCTGTGTCTTCTGCAGGAAGTGGAGCCCCAGAGAGGGATCAGGGGTGGGTCACTGGTGCTTTGTTAATAATAGTAAAGCTCCAGAATTTATGATTGATCTCCTTAAATCAGATGGAAGCAATTCAAGGTTCCCCTGGAAACCATTCACTTTCTAATGTGCTTTTCTGAGGGGAAGTCTGAGGGGCAGAAATCTTGTACAGTTGTTCCCAATGGAGGTTTGTCACACGTGGGAACCCGCACCATCCTTGGGCTGGAGACCAGAAAGAATGTCCCGGGTTATGCTCTAAGGTTCTGTCCTGAGAGAGAAGGAAAAATGAGCCACCTCTGCCCTGGGCAGTGTGCTGTGATGGTTCTGGGGAGGACTCTCCAGAGGTGGCTTCTAATCTTGCCTTCCAAAGCAGACGCCTAAGGGCCAGCGAGCCCGTGAAGGGTTGCCTGGGGTCATGATGAGCTACAAAAATGCAAACCCAAACCAGAGTGAGGTGCCGCTTCACGTCAAGAAGATGGCTATGATTTTTTATAAAAGGAAGATAACAGATAGCAAGTGTTGGCAAGGATGTGGAGGAATTGGAACCCCCTTTTACTGATAATGGACAAGAATATAAAACAGTGCAGCTGCCAGGGAGCACAAAGTGCAGACACAGCAAGTCTGTTCCGAGGGACCCACCAGAGTCGAGGACAGAGCTTCAGGCCAACACTGGGACACAGCTGTTCACAGTGGCTCAAGTCCCCAAAGTCAAAAACAAGCCTTGTGTCCGTCCCCAGATGAATGGGTTGAACAGAATATGCACTCTCTGTGCAAAGGAGGATTATCCAGCCATGATGAGAAAGGATGCTCTGACCCAGGCTGAGACCAAAGGAAGCTTGAAGTCTGCACGCCGAGTGAAAGAAGTCAGACCTGGAAACCACGTGTTATTTGACTCCGTTCATGTGGAGCAGCCAGGGGAGTCCACTGAGAGTCAGAAGGCAGCCAGGCGGCCGCCAGGGCTGAGGGGATGGATGGGCAGTGGCTGCTGAGTGGACCAGGGTGTCCTTTTAGAGGGATGAGCAGTTCTGGAATTGGATGGTGATGTCTGGGCATCATCTGGATGTACTTCATGCTTGTGAACTGCACATTTTAAGGTGGTTAAAATGATAACTCTTATGTTACACATATTTTGACACTTAAAAAAAATCAAATACCTACTCCCATCCCAGAGTGTATTGAAGTTGATCTGAGGTATGGCTGGCATCTCCCATTGGGTTGGTGTGTGGGAGCTGAATGACCCCACTCATCCCTGCTGTTTCTCTTCCAGTTTGGGATGGGGTCCCTTTCTTCCCCCACAGTTCTGATTCTCCCCGCTCTCGGCCAGCATTTGCTCAGACTCTCTTCTGGAAGGGGGACCACCCTTCTCTGTTTGCCCAGAAAAGTCTGCAAAATGCTGTTTCCCTGTGTTCTTTCTAACTGGACTTTTTCCTTGGTCCCTCGCATAAGGGTCCATCTTCAGTGGTGAATTTTGGGGTCAATCTTCTATGGAGTGAAGCCTGTGGTTAGCAAAGGATGAGGGATGTCTTTGCAGGTGAGAGGGGGGCATTTGGACAGTGCCCTGAAGAACTGGTCTCCTCAACCAACAGACGACTGAATCACACCCATACTTCTTGCTTCTTTAAAAAACGAAAACCCTACTACTTTACTTGAAGATGAATTTGCTGGAAAAGACATTTTATCAACTTGATTTCCTCCATCTAACGACTCAGTTATCTGGACTTACAGAGCAGCCTTCCTGACTTGATAGGAGTGTTAGAAATCGTCTGGTTGCTTACAGGGAGAGTCTTTCTCATTTTATTGAATAGTTTTGTTTCACATGGAGAAAAGGCGTCTTTTTCCGTCAGCCCCGAGACCCAGCCAATACCAATCAGCTGCCGGATCCAACCTGCGGTATTCAGGAAACACACATGAGCCACTTGACATGCGAGGCTTGATGTCCTTTGGAGAAATCCGTTAATCTCAATACCTTTATTCATTTATCTGCACTGTGACCATGTAGGAAACCTTACTCCTGGTGAGTTTTATTAAACAGAACTCACAGGTCAGCTTTCAAAGTCTGCTTTGTAAATTGTAGGAAACTTCAACATTTGAAAGGGAAACCTTTATTATTAAGGTTTTTTGGTTCATATGAATTGGAATCATCACCCCCACCTGCCAAAATTGTGCTTGAGCTTGTATCCATTGAAATCTCACAGAGAACCACAGCAAGCCAT
Source organism: Madoqua kirkii (assembly GCA_006408675.1). Lineage (NCBI taxonomy): Eukaryota > Metazoa > Chordata > Mammalia > Artiodactyla > Bovidae > Madoqua > Madoqua kirkii. The sequence goes on along the minus strand of SJYC01007454.1, from coordinate 12,142 downwards.
CACACATGCACACATGCACCCACACACACCCTGTTGTGCGGGTCTGGGTGTTTCCCTCAGGTCTCTGCCTGCCTCGTCCCCATGAGTCTAGCACTGAGTTACACTCACCTGTCTCCACTCAGCACCCCACCACCTCACCCAGGGTTCCTCCTCCCCTGCCGCCTCCACACGCACTGTGGAGCCTCCATACAGACCTGGGGTCCCAGCACACCCACCACCTTCCTGCGGCCAGGCACCTCTGACTTATACCGAGGCTGGTTTCCTTTTCATTCACAAGCTTTTCACAACTTTCTGGCTCTCTAAACTGGTCTTGGTGAAAGCGGTCGATTATGAGTAGTCAGCATATTCCAAGCATCCCCCGTGTTTGCTAACAAGTGTTCAGGGGGTCTGAAAGCAGCAGAAGGCTCAGAGTTCCAGAGTATTCAGTGTCTTCCCTGAGTTTAGTTGGAAGGCAGATACTACCACCTGGATGGTTTGGGTATGTTGTAAGGAAAAATCCAACCAGCAGAGGAAAGCTCTCTGAAATTGTTCTGAAGCTTGAAACTGTCAGAGAGCGTCCATGACACAGTATTTTGCTGGCCAAATAGCTTCTACAACTTACCTTCTAAAGCAATGTCATTCCAAGGAACGTGGCCCTAGAGAATGGCTGTTTCCCACTCACATCACATGGTAGAAACTAGATTCCTAAGTTCTGTGTCTCTGCCCATCACAAGGATTCATTCTCACGAAGCTGATGGGCTTCAGCCTCTTTGTTTGCCCTTTGCTCTGAACTGATGCCAGAGCTCCAGGGCACAGGAAGACAGGGTACCCCGTGGCTGAGGGATTCAGCCAAGGGTGGGTCCTTCAGGAAGGCTGTGCTCTGAGGATAAGGAAAAGCAAGCAGAGCATCCAGGTGGTGCCGGCAGCCGTGGTGGGGAGCAGTGTTCCCTGCCTTTACATCAGAGGGGCTCTGATGGACCCGGGCTGCCCTGTGAGTGTGGCCGGGAGAGCGAGGTCCACCCCCTATCGGGCTCTGTCGTGTGGCCCTGCCTTATATCCCTGCCAAAACCTGTAGCCGAAGAAAAGATGATGTGCTAACAGGTCTGACTAACTTCTCTCCCACTGAATTTTATGATAGAACGAAACGAAGGAAGGAGGGAATGAGGAGAGAAAGGAAAAAGAGAGAAAAGCAAAGCTATTGAAATCCTTTCAGAAGGGGGCAGCACGGTGAAAGGAGAGGAGGGGTGCAAGATTCTTGGAGCTGACCAGTTGATCCCGTTCCCCAGGAGCTCAGGCATCCTGAGGAGTCCAACTCATTTCCTTGGGCCTCAGCTTTTCTCCCCATTAAAGTTCTAAAACCATGCCATCCTAAGATTATCTGGTCTAATTTAGAAGCAGGTGATGCTGATAAGATCATCAAGGGCTATTTCAGATTATACTTACTATGACCAAAATATTTTCCTCCATATTTAGGCCAAAATCTCTGTCTGAATGCCTCACCAACCATGCCAAAAGGTCAACTTTATCATGTGCTTGCTTCTCCCAAGGTAGTCTTTTTTTTTGCCAGAATGAACAGTTTTGAGAAATGGGAACAAATAACTCTTCCTCCTTCTTTATAAAACCATTTTTTAAAGTTTTTATTGAAATTGTGGCAGTATTGCTTCTGTTTTATGTTTTGACTTTTTGGCTGCAAGTCATGTGAGATCTAAGCTCCTCAGGCAGGGATTGAGCCCACAGCCCCAGCACTGGAAAATGAAGCCTTAACCACTGGACCACCGGGGAAGTCCCTGAAATAATTTAGGCAGAAATGTTTCAAGTACAGCATTGCCCTGTTTGTCTCAGAAGCATGTTCTAGTCAGAGTTCACAGCTCCCTTTGCAACCCACTCCAGTACTCTTGCCTGGAGAATCCCATGGAGGGAGGAGCCGGGTAGGCTACAGTCCATGGGGTCGCAATGAGTCGGACACGACTGAACGACTTCACTTCACTTCACTTTCCGTTTCAGCTGTGACATGGATGCCTGTAAAGCTGTCTGAGGCAGGTGACATCAGCAGCTCCAGCAGAGGATACAGTGGGGCCCACATGGAGAGGGTGATGCCCACCTTGGGCACTCTCAGAGTCCTGCCCGATGGATTATGAGCAAATGAGTAAAGAGGAGAACCTGCTCTTTGCAGTCCCTGTGAGCCCAAGAATCATTCTAGGGAGACCCAGAGCTCCCAGAGCCTTCCTCAAAGGGTGATGCTCGCCTTGGGCACTCTCAGTGTCCTGCTCGATGGATCATGAGTGAAAGAGTAAGGCGGAGAACTTGCTCTTTGCAGTCTCTGTGAGCCCAAGAATCATTCTAGGGAGACCCAGCGCTCCCAGAGCCTTCCCAGGGCAACAGGGAGCCGTCACGGCAGTGCTGACCCCGTGGAGAGCACTCTGCCTGCAGTGAGGTCCCCATAGGTTAGGGGCAGAGCTAATACTTAAGGCCAAACCTCCAGTCACCCACCCGCCCCTGGGATCTCACGGCTTCTCAGGACGGCTCCTTGGGAAACCCCCAGAGTTTTTGCATCTCCCCAGAGAGAAGCCAAGGGAGTTGTGTCCATGAAACAAATGTCGCTGATGTATCAGTAAAACAAAGGGTGTTGCAGTCATCACAGCCACCCAGATGTGAGGGAACTCGGGGTGGAAACAGGATCCCCGCCATTAAACCAGCAGACACTGCAGCCGCCCCGAAGGCGGACCCTGAGAAGACTCAGGATGAGAAAACCCCACAGGAAGCTGGCTCCAGGTAGCTGAGGCAGGTGTCCAAGGGATGATTTCAGTGAGCCAGACGCTTGCATCTTCCCATATAAAGAGAAGCCTCATGTCTGCTTTTCCTCAATTAACGGCAATCTTTTGATGCTCAGGTTGCAAAAATCCCTATATATTCTGGCTCCTCCCACCTTAGCTCTTCCGACAGTCCCTCACGGCTCTCGGAAGGGCTGTGTCCCAGGCGTAAGTCCTCAGTTTTGTCCACTGAATAAAACATAATCCTCAACTTTTCAGCTGTGCATTATTTTTCAGCTGAGCCGTCCTAAGAAGCTGTGAGCTCCTGGGGCGGGTGGGTGACTATAGGTTTGGCCTTAAGAATTAGCTCTGCCTCAACCTATTGGGACCATCACCGCAGGCAGAGTGGTCTCCATGGGTGTTGTTCTAGCTGCAATAACAACAGAAGGAGATCAGGATTCACTAGAGGACAGAGTACATTTCAAACAAAAACAAATACATGCATTTAATTCAAAATTAGATATCTATGGCAAAATCAACAGATCCCAAAGCTGTTTCGTGATCCTCTGCATCCAGCTGTGTGTGTGAGATGGGATCAATTTATCATCTTAATTTTTTTAGTATTTGTTTATGTATGTGGCTCCACTGAGTCTTAGCTGAGGCATGTGGGATCTTCTATCGTCGGTGAAGGCACGTGGGGTCTTCAGCTGCAGCTGGCGTAATGTTAGCTGTTAGCTACAGACTCTAAGTTTCCGAATGCCAGACCTAGTTCCCTGACCAAGGCCCCCTGAACTGGAAGCTTGAACTCTGAGCCCCTGGACCACCAGTGAAGTCCCATCTTATCATTTTATACTGAAGGTAATAAACTCGTAGGCTGTCAGTGGTGGTGTGAATTCATGGCGATAGTACTGTTTCCCATCTGACTAGCCCTCCAGTGACCACAAAGGAGGTGTACTCCCCACAGTCTGAAGTCCCACGAGTTCTGGGTCCTAAGGGTTGGTGTAAGGCGAGTGCAGGACTTGATTAGAGGGAAAAGAGGGGGTAACTGGCCCTTAAGGAGAACCAGTGTCCTCCATTTCTGACGAGGTCTTCCTTACACCCCATCGATGAAAAATTCCCTGAAGGGATCGTTAAATTTTAGCCTGTAGTTGAGTCCTGAGTCACAGAGCCGGAGGTCTGGACCTCCTGGTGGAGGATATAGCTGGTCTCGTAGCTTTGAGAAGGTAGGCACCAGTGAGAAAACAGAATGTCATTTGGGCAATTTGGTCAGTCTCAAGGATCACTGATTTTATTCTCTGTTTGTGAGGTTAATATAACGAGCCATCTTAACAATGAGACCCCTTGTGGGCCCTGTCAGTTGGGTTTGCTTTATTCCCATTTTCATTATTGGTGGTTCTTTCTTAATGATTTATTGGGCTTCCGTCACAGGAGAAAAAACTAAGAAAATCTAATGTGACTATGAAAGCCAGAACTTGTGAATTTTCTGCCAACATTTGTAGGAAGGTATGACTCACTCCCCTACGAGAAAAGGATTTGATATATTTTTTTAATGCTATTGAACAGTTTGGACAAGAACAAGAAATGAGATCCCTCCTGCAAGCAAGCCATGATCTCTTCCTCGTGAAACTTGGCCACTGAGCGGCAGGAGAAAATCCCGCAACAGAACAAGAGGCATCTAGATCCCAGGGTACATGGGCCACAGTGTAGTTTACCATCTTATTTTACACTGATATGAATTAGCCTTCTACGCGACATCCAGTACTTAGCAATGTTTCTATCCAAATTATTCTGTGGATTTTTTTTCTTTATTGTGTGTGCAGATTCCAGGAGTGGGGAAAGAAGGAAATGAGTTAAACCACAAATATCCTCTGGGCAGCCAAGTTGTTTTGGCTGCCCCTGGATTGAAAGTTGAGAAGCGTTGTTGTGCTTCAGCGTCGAGAGGGCCTCATGGACCGAGGACCAGGGGACACTAACACGGGATGTGAAGGGTGGGCTGGGTTAGGGGGAGGCCTGTGTGTGCTCTGCAGAACAGAGGTGACTGAACAACCCGTTGTGTCAGAACTCAGCTCTGTTCCAGAGACACAGACACGGTGAAGCCCATCAGTGGCAGGTGTCGGGACGGGAGACAGCCAGGATCGGTGGCCCTGGGCTCCAACTTTCTGCTCTCACGGCCTTCTCTCGTGGCCCTGATGAGATCATTCTTACTAAAAATGCTTATCAACGGAGAGGGCAACCACATATGTGGGGCACAGCCAACACGGCCGAACACGCTGGGTGCGGACGGCAGCTCTGAAGTACGTGGATCGTCGTTTTAAAGATGGAGCCCTTCCTGCCTGTGTGCAGGGTGGGCGCTGAGGCAGCCCCCCCGCTTCAGGAAAGAGCTGACAGACTCAAAAGTCCCAGTGCTCGAAGGGCAGCAGGGTTACAGGGGAAGGGCCTGAAAGAGCTATAAAACAGATGCGCTGTGAGGTGCTTCTCACAGTGTCTGCACAGAGCTGGGAACATGCTCGGGGCACTGAAGGGACAGACGTGAGTTCAGAGAGGCGCTGAGGCTTCTGCCAGGCAGGCGTAGTTGTGGTGAGGACGGAGGCAAGAAGGACTGGGAGTTCCAGTGTAGACAGGGAAGAGGGAAGAAAAGCAGTTAGGGTCGGGAATGTGAGGCGCCCTGTCACAAAGCCCATGTTTAAGGGATGCCAGTGGGTCTGGGCACGCTCCAGAGATGCAGGCAGTGGGCAGAGTTCTCTGCTGTGCTTCACAGGCCTTAACAAACCTCCACAGTGTGAGTTTGTATCCTCTCAAATAAGGTGGGGGGCATGCACGTGAGCCAGCTCCCCTCCAGTGTGGGCATGTGAACGAGCCAGCCCTTCAGGGTATCACATGCCAGCGCCAGACTTGGGTCAGCCTGGCCCTTGCTCTGGTTTGCTTCATGTACCATCCAGACCCGGCATTGTTGAGTGCACTTAAGTTATTTTGCCTTTTTCTGTGTTCACAGTTGCAATGAAGGTACGTGTGAGGTAGATGGAAGTATTTAAGAGTTCATTTTGCATTGGCTCATTTGCTTAGTAGGAGATTTCCCCGGTGGTTCAGCGGTAAGGAATCTGCCTGCAATGCAGAAGATGTAGGTTCAGTCCCCGGGTCAGGAAGATGCACTGGAGAAGGAAATGGCAACCCACTCCAGTATTCTTGCCTGGGAAATCCCATGGAGGAACCTGGCGGACTACAGTCCATGGGGTCACTAAAAAGTTGGACGTGACTTAGCGACTGCTTAGTACACATCTGACATCTGCAGAACTCGAGGATTTGGGAGAAACACTGACATTTTTCTTGACATTTTCCTATGGGAGCCTGGGTTTAGTTTTCTGGATGTAGGGCTCTTTCCTGTGGGTCCCTGACCTGTATTGAGCTGTGATGAGCAGTGCGTTTGAGCAGATGTTATGAGCTTTTGATGAGCAGTGCATTTGATAGCGTCTTGCAGGAAAGCATGAATTGGCATAAGAAGCAGGGATTCAATTTTCCTTTGATGTTAATATTTAAGTACAAGAAAATCTGAGTCTCAAAAATCTTCTCAGGAAACTGAATAATGGTGTAATTGGCAGAACAGAATAGGCTGAGGGCACGTCTTACAGGGCTACTATTGAAAATGGTGGGTTTTCTTTCTATATTTATTTCCAATGTGGTGAGCTTATGGCTCACCCACAAGTTCCTGATGTGAAATGTAAGGGCAGATTTGCCCACCCACTGACTCCTGCTTGTGTAGACTCAAGGGCCCACCACTTACCAGGAGCTGCTGGGAGCCTGGGACTCGACTATGAGTGGAAAAAGGGAATGATCGCTCTCCTCATGGGGCTCACGCTGTAACGAGGGAGAAAAAAACATAAAAATGCATAATGACCGTAATAGCACATACTGGATGCTCACTTTGTGCCTCGAACTCTCTAAACCTCTTTCACCTATTGTAACCCATTTAGTTCTCACCATTTCTCTGAGATGGAGATACTATTATTGACCTCAATTATGCAGGAGATAAACTGAGGCAGAGAGAAGTTAAGAAGCCTCTCCAAGGTCACACAGTTTATCAGTGGCAAAGTCACGAGTCCAGGCAGGGTGTCCCCCTCATCTGTGGCCTGACCACTCCACTGCGTTGGCCCTCAGTGTGGACCACGTGGATGGAGATGCTGGTTCTGGGGAGGGTCAGGGCAGGACAGAGGGCATAGCAGGGTAAGGGATGGGCGTCCATTTCGGTTTTATTTTGGAATTAGACTGCTAGTTATCTAAATGCTCTTCCCTGCCCTAACACTTGCATTATTCTACTAAATAAAACCTAGGAGGGAAAACTGAAAAAAGAAAATAAAAACATATATATGCCTTTAGTCTGCTCCCTGGATATAGACGTTGCTCCTTGGGAGCAATTAACTAGGGCATTAGGTTGAATTTGTTTTCAGTTAATTAGGGATCTTTTGTGAAATACTGCATTTGATGGTCACATGAAATATCCAGGGCAGGCTGTTTACACTGCCTTGTCAATTATTTGAAACTTCCCTAAGTTAGGAGAAACCCAAGCCCCTTCCAGGTGGCGGGTGAGATGCTGCTCCAGATGGCAAAGATGGGCTGCCTCTGTGTTCCAGGAGAAACACACCTGTTGATCTGTTCCTTCCCCTTCTCAGCATCTAAGTACTCGGTCTGATGACAGGTCACAAATTTAAGGAAGCAAATTCATCACTGTAGGTGGGTCGAGAGTTTTCCATGATTCTAGCTGGCAAGAATTCCTCGTGCAGGTTTAAACAGTCTTGCTGTTTCCTTCCTGATTAGCAAAATAAACCTCATACCAGGAACCTGTCCTGTTATGGGGTCTGTGGTCGTTTTCCCTGGAGAGTGAAAATAGAAGGGCTTTGTTCTCATGATTCAAACATTGTGTGTCTGTGAAAACGATGATGGAGAAGCTCTGGTGGGTGCTGGGTTCTGGGTGCTCAGTTTTCATCTCTGAACATTCATGCACCCAGAAACATCTCAAAGTAATGCAGGTTTTATATCTGTCTCTTCCTCCGACAGGGCTGCCTGACGACCCCAAATTCCCCGTGTGTAAATCCACGTTCTGTTATCCTGGGTCCATCCCTCTCTCTTGGCAACATCTCAGGGGTGTCGGTCAAGTCGGACCTGAAGAAGCGCCGGGCACCCCCTCCTCCAGCCCTCCCCGCGCAGGGCCACCTGTGCAGGACAAGACATCAGAAAAGGTAGGGAGAGGGCATCGCGTGGAGCAGCTAAAGGAACCCATGAGCTCTCTGGAAGGCCCCTGTGTGTACTGCCATCCTTTAAGCTTGTGGCTCCAGCAACAAGATGGCTCAGGGTGAAAATGTGAGCTTTATTTAGAAGTCTAGGTGAGGTGCTACATTGCTTCAATTAGGGAAGATCAGAAACTATTTTTGTGCTGAGGCTTAGACTTGTTGATTAGCATTTATCGTTAGCTTTGAAATTTAGAGCATGATTGCTTAATGAGAAAATTGCAAGCACTGTAAGGAATCTGAAGTGTGTTTAAGATAGCGATGACACATAATATTAATGTAATATAGGTGCCCAAGTATTGTACATTCATAGCAAAGCGGAGAAGGTGTTTGCATTAGAAGTTGGTTTCTACATGACCTACCTTCTATTTAGGGAGGCCTTGTATCTGGGGAGCCTTCAGAGCAGAGTGACTTTGCACATGCCTCTCCCGTGGTAACCGGCAGAGCCTGCATCCTCATAGCTGGCATCTCCCTCTGGGCTGCTTCCTTCATCTGCCTGATAATGTGCCTTGGCACACTATTTGAAACATCAGACTCTCCCTTTCCAGGGATCAGGACATTATTTGACAAGTTTCCTGGCTTAAAGTGTGACATGGAAAGAGATTATTTGGATGGGGTGTGGGAAGAGTGACACCCTGCTGTGGTCAGGATGGACAGTGTGCTCTGGGCTCTTCCAGAAGTTGAGCTCCCTGGGCAGCAGCAGTCTGCTCCACACAGACTCTGAGATACAGGCTGGTCGGCAGTGTAAAGAGAAGGGCGAGTGATTCCTCACTGAGCTGAGATGGTTCCTGGCATCGCCCCGTGAATGGGGGCATTTACATGGAGCCCCTTTAAGCCCAGCTCTCCTCCAGCAGGAGCTGACTGTCTTCATGCTCTCCTCCTACTCTATGGGGTCACTTGGCTGACCCATGCCTGTTCATCTGGTCCGTGGCATCACTCCCTGCTAGTCTTGAGTTCCAGGTTCTTTGGGGCGTATTCATAAACTGACTTTACTTAAAATGAATTAGAAACCAGGTCTATACCTTCCAGAGGGAAAGCATGGCCCCTGCCTCATGATTAGTGGTCACGTAAGTGGTCCTGTGGCAGTGTTGTGATTCTCACTTCCTTTCCTCCCTGGCCTGGTTGCCTGTCTGTCTGTGCGTCCGTCTGTCTGCTCATCGGTCGCCTCTCAGTCCCTCCAGGGGTGTTCCTTATCCTTGATCTCAGAGACGCCCTGTGCCCATCTGCTGGCTTTACCAGCCACAGCCCTTGAAATTTGTCTGAAAAGTCTATAACACAGTGCATTTTAGATGAAGTATTTTGATTTGTGATCAAAATAGGATCTACTGGAGGAGGGAATGGCAAACCATCCCAGTATATTTGCTATGAGAACTTCATGAGTTGTATACAAGGCCCAAAAGATGAGTCCCCCAGGTGTCCAGTACGCTACTGGGGAAGATTGGAGGAGAATTACCAATAGCCCCAGAATGAATGAATGGCTGAGCCAAAGCAGATACCATGCTCAGTTATTGATGTGTCTGGTGATGAAGGTAAAATCTGATGCTGCAAAGAACAGTACTGCATTGGAACCTGGAATGTTAGGTCAATGAATTAAGGAAAATTGGATGTGGTCAAGCAGCAGATGCTAAGATTAATCACTGACATCCTAGGAATCAGTGAACTAAAATGAACAGGAATGGGCAAATTTAATTCAAATGACCATTTTATCTACTATTTTGGGCAAGAATCCCATAGAAGAACTAGAGTAGCCCTTATAATCAGCAAAAGAGTCTGAAATACAGAACTTGGGTGCAACATCAAAAATGCCAGAATGATCTCGGTTCATTTCCAAGGCATCACAGTAATCCAAGTCTATGTCCCTTGGATGGTGAAGAAGCTGAAGTTTATCAGTTCTATGAAGACCTAGAAGACCTCCTAAAACTAACACCTAAAACAGATGTTCTATTCATCATCAGGGATTGGAATCCAAACGGAGGAGTAACAGGCGAGTTTGGCCTTGGAGAACGAAATGAAGCAGGGCCAAGAGAATGCTCTAGTCACAGAAATACCCTTTTTCAACAACACAGGAGATGACTTTACACATGGACATCACCAAATGGTCAATACCAAAATCAGATTGATTATATTCTTTGTACCTGAAGATGGAAAAGCTGTATCCAGTCAGCAAAACAAGATCCAGAGCCTGCCCGGAGCACAGATCTTCAGTTTCTCGTAGCAAAATTCAGGCTTAAACTAAAGAAAACTGGGAAAAACAATAGGCCAGCCAGGTGTGACTTAAATCCCATATGAATCCGCAGCAGAGGTAATGAATACGTTCAAGGGACAAGATCTAGTTAATAGTGTGCCTAGAGAACCATGGACAAAGGTCTGTAATACTGTACAGAAGGTGGCGAACAAAACCATCCTAAAGAACAAGAAAAGAGTCAACGGGGTCATCCAAGGAGGCTTTACAAACAGCAGAAGAACAGAGAGAAGTGAAAAGCAAGGAGGGAGGGAAAAGTACACCCAGTTAAAGGCAGAGTTACAGAGGTCGCTAGGAGAGACAGGAAGGCCTTCTTCAACAAGCAGTGCTTAATGACAGAAGAATACAGCAAAAAGGGGAAAGACTGGAGACCTCTTCAGGAACACTGCAGACGCCGTGGAAGCATTCTGCCCGCAGATGGGCACAATGAAGGGTAAAAATGGTTGCGACCTAGTAGATGCTGAAGAGATCGAGAAGAGGTGCACAGTATACATGGAAGAACCGTATGAAAAAGATCTTAATGAACCGGATTACTACGATAGCATCGTCAGTCCCCCAGAGCCAGACATTCTGGAGTGCTGAGTGGGCCTTCAGAAGCACTGCTGTTAGTAAATCTAGTGGATGTGATGAAATTCCAGCAGAACTATTCAGATTCCTAAACGATGATGCCATCAAGGTTTTGCCTTCATTATGTCAGTGAATCGGGAAGACCCAGCAGTGGCCACAGGACTGGAAAAGGTCAAACCTCATCTCAGTACCCAAGAAGGGTAGTACCAAAGGCGGTGCAGCCCGTCAGACAACTGCACTCCTCTCCCGTGCTCGTCAGGCCATGCTTAAAGTCTCACATGCTGGGCTTCAGCACTCTGTGAACCAGGAATTTCCAGGAGTCCAAGCTGGCTTTAGAGAAGGAAGAAGAGCTAGAGATCAAATTGAAAACATCTGCTGGATTATAGAGAAAGCAATTCCAGAAAAAAAAGACAGCAATGCCAACAAGGGCCAGCCTAGTCAAGGCTATGGTTTTTCCTGTGGTCATGTATGGATGTGAGAGTTGGCCTGTGAAGAAAGCCGAGCACCAAAGAACTGATGCTTTTGAACTGTGGTGTTGGAGAAGACTCTCGAGAGTCCTTGGACTGCAAGGAGAACAAACCTGTCCATCCTAAAGGGAATCAGTCCTGAACATTCATTGGAAGGCCTGATGCTGAAGCTGAAGCTCCAGTACTTTGGCCACCTAATGCGAAGAGCTGACTCTTTAGAAAAGACCCTGAGGCTCAGAAAGATTGAGGGCAAAAGGAAAACAGGGTGTTAGAGGATGAGATGGCTGAATGGCATCACCGACACAATGGACTGGGCAAACTCTGAGAGGTAGGGAGGGACATGGAAGCTTGGTATGCTGCAGTCCATGGGATGGCAAAGACTCAGACATGACTGGGCAACTGAACAACAAAAAACAATTTTGACTTGTATATTTCTTAAACATTTTCTACTATTTATTTTGTGTTATCCATCATACTTTAGCTGCCTTTTGATAAAATAAACATAGGCACAAACCAAACAGGACATTCTTTTTTTGTACGCGTGCCCAGCTAAACACTGCAGACTCGTGAATGCAGAGCTGTTTCCCATGGGTTCTGTGGTGTGTTTCACCCCTTATTTTGTGGGGAGTTAGATCCTGAACTTTTTCATAACACACAGAGTACTCTTAAAGCATTTAGCACTTTTCAACCACCTACCTCTAGGGGTGTCTTGTTGTTTTTGATTGGGAAGGGTATTTCTTAGTGGTGAAAAATGTGAGTTCCAGTATCAGAATAATATGGCCTTTTTTTCAATAAGAATTGTATTTGCTTAATGTTACTGATGTAGATGCTATACTGCATCAGTATTTTTTTTAGTTC
>SJYC01007453.1:0-12556 GCA_006408675.1 Madoqua kirkii | reverse complement strand
ACTAGAGTAGCCCTTATAATCAGCAAAAGAGTCTGAAATACAGAACTTGGGTGCAACATCAAAAATGCCAGAATGATCTCGGTTCATTTCCAAGGCATCACAGTAATCCAAGTCTATGTCCCTTGGATGGTGAAGAAGCTGAAGTTTATCAGTTCTATGAAGACCTAGAAGACCTCCTAAAACTAACACCTAAAACAGATGTTCTATTCATCATCAGGGATTGGAATCCAAACGGAGGAGTAACAGGCAAGTTTGGCCTTGGAGAACGAAATGAAGCAGGGCCAAGAGAATGCTCTAGTCACAGAAATACCCTTTTTCAACAACACAGGAGATGACTTTACACATGGACATCACCAAATGGTCAATACCAAAATCAGATTGATTATATTCTTTGTACCTGAAGATGGAAAAGCTGTATCCAGTCAGCAAAACAAGATCCAGAGCCTGCCCGGAGCACAGATCTTCAGTTTCTCGTAGCAAAATTCAGGCTTAAACTAAAGAAAACTGGGAAAAACAATAGGCCAGCCAGGTGTGACTTAAATCCCATATGAATCCGCAGCAGAGGTAATGAATACGTTCAAGGGACAAGATCTAGTTAATAGTGTGCCTAGAGAACCATGGACAAAGGTCTGTAATACTGTACAGAAGGTGGCGAACAAAACCATCCTAAAGAACAAGAAAAGAGTCAACGGGGTCATCCAAGGAGGCTTTACAAACAGCAGAAGAACAGAGAGAAGTGAAAAGCAAGGAGGGAGGGAAAAGTACACCCAGTTAAAGGCAGAGTTACAGAGGTCGCTAGGAGAGACAGGAAGGCCTTCTTCAACAAGCAGTGCTTAATGACAGAAGAACACAGCAAAAGGGGAAAGACTGGAGACCTCTTCAGGAACACTGCAGACGCCGTGGAAGCGTTCTGCCCGCAGATGGGCACAATGAAGGGTAAAAATGGTTGCGACCTAGTAGATGCTGAAGAGATCGAGAAGAGGTGCACAGTATACATGGAAGAACCGTATGAAAAAGATCTTAATGAACCGGATTACTACGATAGCATCGTCAGTCCCCCAGAGCCAGACATTCTGGAGTGCTGAGTGGGCCTTCAGAAGCACTGCTGTTAGTAAATCTAGTGGATGTGATGAAATTCCAGCAGAACTATTCAGATTCCTAAACGATGATGCCATCAAGGTTTTGCCTTCATTATGTCAGTGAATCGGGAAGACCCAGCAGTGGCCACAGGACTGGAAAAGGTCAAACCTCATCTCAGTACCCAAGAAGGGTAGTACCAAAGGCGGTGCAGCCCATCAGACAACTGCACTCCTCTCCCGTGCTCGTCAGGCCATGCTTAAAGTCTCACATGCTGGGCTTCAGCACTCTGTGAACCAGGAATTTCCAGGAGTCCAAGCTGGCTTTAGAGAAGGAAGAAGAGCTAGAGATCAAATTGAAAACATCTGCTGGATTATAGAGAAAGCAATTCCAGAAAAAAAAGACAGCAATGCCAACAAGGGCCAGCCTAGTCAAGGCTATGGTTTTTCCTGTGGTCATGTATGGATGTGAGAGTTGGCCTGTGAAGAAAGCCGAGCACCAAAGAACTGATGCTTTTGAACTGTGGTGTTGGAGAAGACTCTCGAGAGTCCTTGGACTGCAAGGAGAACAAACCTGTCCATCCTAAAGGGAATCAGTCCTGAACATTCATTGGAAGGCCTGATGCTGAAGCTGAAGCTCCAGTACTTTGGCCACCTAATGCGAAGAGCTGACTCTTTAGAAAAGACCCTGAGGCTCAGAAAGATTGAGGGCAAAAGGAAAACAGGGTGTTAGAGGATGAGATGGCTGAATGGCATCACCGACACAATGGACTGGGCAAACTCTGAGAGGTAGGGAGGGACATGGAAGCTTGGTATGCTGCAGTCCATGGGATGGCAAAGACTCAGACATGACTGGGCAACTGAACAACAAAAAACAATTTTGACTTGTATATTTCTTAAACATTTTCTACTATTTATTTTGTGTTATCCATCATACTTTAGCTGCCTTTTGATAAAATAAACATAGGCACAAACCAAACAGGACATTCTTTTTTTGTACGCGTGCCCAGCTAAACACTGCAGACTCGTGAATGCAGAGCTGTTTCCCATGGGTTCTGTGGTGTGTTTCACCCCTTATTTTGTGGGGAGTTAGATCCTGAACTTTTTCATAACACACAGAGTGCTCTTAAAGCATTTAGCACTTTTCAACCACCTACCTCTAGGGGTGTCTTGTTGTTTTTGATTGGGAAGGGTATTTCTTAGTGGTGAAAAATGTGAGTTCCAGTATCAGAATAATATGGCCTTTTTTTCAATAAGAATTGTATTTGCTTAATGTTACTGATGTAGATGCTATACTGCATCAGTATTTTTTTTAGTTCATTGAGCTATAGTAGATTTATAGCATATTTAATTTCTGCTGTGTAGCAAAGTGACTCATACATATATAATTTTTCATATTATTTTCTATTATGGTTTAATAACAGGTTTTTTAATACCTAAGAAATATTTACTAAGAATACCGTAGACTTTTTTACTTCCTATTTTGTGTTGGAGTGCAATTAGTTAACAATGTTGTATTAGGTTCAGGTATACAGAGTGATTCAGTTATACATACACATATATCTATTGTTTTTCAAATTATCTTTCCAATTAGGTTGTTATAGAATATTGAGCAGAGTTCCTTGTGTTATACCATAGATCCTTATTGGGTATCCATTTTAAATATAGCGATGTGTACATGTCAATCCCAAACTCCCTAACTATCCCTCCCCTGATCCTTCCCCTGGTAACCATAAGTTCATTTTCTATGTTGAATATAGTTTCTTGTGCTGTACAGTAGGACCTTATTGTTTATCTGTCCTGTCTACTAGCTTATATTTGCTAATCCCAGCTCCCAGTCCTTCCCTTCCCCAGCCGCTCCGCCTTGGGAACCACAGGTCTGTCCTCCATGTCTGTGAATCCGATTCCGCTTTGTAGCTGTGTTCATTTGTGCTGTGTTTTAGATTCCACATACAAGTGGTGCCCTATGGTGTGTCTTTCTCTCTGTGACTTTCTTCACTCAGTATGACTCTCTCTGGGCCTGCTGTGTTGCTGTAGAGGGCACTAGCTCACTCTTTTCATGGCTGACAGTTTTCCACCGTGTGCGTGCACCACATCATCTTCATCCACTTGTCGTTATGGACATTTAGGTTGTTTCCATGCCTTGGCTATTGTAGACAGTGCTCCAGTGAACTCGGGGGTACATGCATTTTTTCATAGTTTTCTCTGGATCTGCACCCCAGATGGGGATTGCTAGATAATAAGCAAGCTCTACACTTAGTTCCTTAAGGAGCCCCCATGCCGCTCTCCGAAGTGTCTGCACCAACTTCCATTCCTGCCAACAGTGTAAGAGGGCTCCCTTTTCTCCACACCCTTTCCAGCATTTACTGTTCCTAGACTTTTTAATGGTGGCTATTCTGACTGTGTGAGGTGATGCCTCATTGCAATTTGGATTTGTATTCCTCTACTAATTAGCAGTGTTGAGCATCTTTTCATGTACATCTCATCTTTGGAGAGGTGTCTATTTAGGTCTTCTGACCATTTTTCAATTGGGTTATTTGTCTTCTTGTTACTGAATCGTAGGAGCTGTTTGTATATTTTGGAAATTAACCCCTTGCTGGCTGCATCATTTGTAAATATTTTCTCCCAGTACATAGATTGTCTTTTTATTTTGTTTATGGTTTCCTTAGCTATGCGGCCTCAACATTTTAAAAATTTGTTCCATCCAGAGAAGGTGTTATGTTTTTCAGATGTTAATGTACTTATACAGAGTGGATAAAGTCGACCTGAGTGGGAAAATGTGTATGAAGTAGAGAATCGGGAATTCTGAATGAAAAATAAATAGTACTTGTATACTCTGCAGGATGAATAGAGCTCTCTCTGAGGCAATAAAAGCTTTTTTTTTTTTTTAACTGAAATCTGTTTTATTTGGCCTAGAATGAGTGGAGAAATTGGCTCACAGCAGCCATCTCCTTTTTAAGCATGTGAGTGGCATATGGTTTTGATTTAAGCATTTGCTATGAACATGCTTTTTTCTTCTTTTTAAATGAGAAGTATTTTGTTATTTACTAATTTCTGGGAAAGGAACCCAAATATGTATTGTCATCTTTGGGGAAGAACGTCAATTCCTTCTTCCTGAACTTCCTTCCATATAAAGATAAGATGTTTATTTGGAAAGTCTTATTTATGTGCAACTGCTACTAACATGAATATCCTGGATCAAGAGGAAAGGATTATTTTCAAGGACATGACTAGTTTATAGGAAAATGGGAATCCTTAGGTTTTCATATTTTTAAACTCTTTTTTCTTATCAAGTAGTATTAAAAATTCAGTACAGTCACCCCTTCCTATCCTCAGATTCAACTAATCATGGATCAAAATAAAAAAAAAAAAATCCAGAAACTCACAAAGCAAAGTTTCCATTTGCTGGCAACTGTTTGCATAGCATTTACATTGTATTATTATGTCATCTAAAAATCCTCTGTGTCATCTAAATGTCATCTATTATGTCATCTAAAAATCCACTCCAGTGTTCTTGCCTGGGAAATCCCATGGACAGTGAAGCCTGGTGGGCTACAGTCCCTGGGTTGCAAAGAGTCAGACATGAATGAGTGACTAACACATTATGTCATCTAGAGATGATCTAAGGCACACAGGGGAATGTGCACAAGTTATATGCCTATACTTCAGACTTCAGCCCCTGAATGTTTTGATGTCTGAGGGAGTCCTGGAGTCCATCCTCCATGGAGACTAGGGGGCAACTGTATTGACTTAGTTGGATCTTAAAGGCAAAGTACTTTCAGCCATCTTCCAGGTCATCTGAAACTTTAAAAAATGTAATGTTTGTCAGGGAATTTGTTATCCCATTATACATTCATGATTTGAGTCTTTGTTTTTTCTAAAAGTATTTTTCAAGGATGTTTTCCCAGAGATGTTTGAGCCACTGAGAGAAATGCATGGCGTCCTTGTCCAAGCCAGCCAGCAGAGAGATCAGGAGATGGGTGAAGCCGTGCCTCATTTGCAGAAGGAAGTGGAACCACTCACTGCCTGAGATCTTCACCTCTTGTCTCAGTGCCTTGGGTGAAGTTTTCATTATGCAGGATGTTCAGACAGGAATGATGTATACCTTAGGGCACCCCATGCCAAGTCAGTATTTTTCAAGTTGAGTGAACCTCAGAATCACTCCAAAAGGGCTTGTGAAAACATGTTTACCTTGGCTCCACCTTGAGGGTTTCTGATTCAGTGGTTCTGGGGTGGGGCCTGAGAATTCAAGGTTCACCAAGTTCCCAGATGGACCCCACTTTGAGAACCAGCACCCCATAGACCTCTACCTTCCCCATCTGTGTGCCCAGAATTTGGACCGATCAGATGTGAGAGCAGTGTTTCTACTCAATATTTTTTTTTTAAACAGATCTGGAGAGATTCTTCCATTGAAAAATTACTATCATCTGCACCATTAGCTGAGGCCTAAGGAAATTTATTGGATTGGGCAAAAAGTATGTTCAGGTTTTTCCATAACATCTTGCACAAAACTCTGAATGAACTTTTTGTCCAAGCCAGTGTGATGAGAAATGAGCAGGTCCCACTTCTTCTCACTGGGATCCAGGAAGTTTCACGTGAATCAAGAGAGGAACAGCTTGTTCCGGGTGGGATCTTTCTCCCTCTTCCATCTTTGGGGTCTAAACAATCCTCCTCGCACCTCGCTCCAGACTGGTGTGACCCCTTGCCCTGCCCTTTTCCAGGGGCCGGCATTCCTACCTGCTAGTCTGTTTGAGACAGAGTGAGTCTTAGAGGCTGACCAAGGTGACTTGCCTTCCTGCCGTTTGCAGATATTTCTACCCTGAGGCTGCCCTGGGATCAGCGTGGGTTCAGATCGTGGGTGGGGGACACAGGTACCTGGGTGGATATCCTGCTCACTGCTGGTCCTCGGTTTCCTCCTCTGCAAAATGAAAGAAAGAAATTTACATTGTATTATTATGTCATCTAAAAATCCTCTGTGTCATCTAAATGTCATCTATTATGTCATCTAAAAATCCACTCCAGTGTTCTTGCCTGGGAAATCCCATGGACAGTGAAGCCTGGTGGGCTACAGTCCCTGGGTTGCAAAGAGTCAGACATGAATGAGTGACTAACACATTATGTCATCTAGAGATGATCTAAGGCACACAGGGGAATGTGCACAAGTTATATGCCTATACTTCAGACTTCAGCCCCTGAATGTTTTGATGTCTGAGGGAGTCCTGGAGTCCATCCTCCATGGAGACTAGGGGGCAACTGTATTGACTTAGTTGGATCTTAAAGGCAAAGTACTTTCAGCCATCTTCCAGGTCATCTGAAACTTTAAAAAATGTAATGTTTGTCAGGGAATTTGTTATCCCATTATACATTCATGATTTGAGTCTTTGTTTTTTCTAAAAGTATTTTTCAAGGATGTTTTCCCAGAGATGTTTGAGCCACTGAGAGAAATGCATGGCATCCTTGTCCAAGCCAGCCAGCAGAGAGATCAGGGAGATGGGTGAAGCCGTGCCTCATTTGCAGAAGGAAGTGGAACCACTCACTGCCTGAGATCTTCACCTCTTGTCTCAGTGCCTTGGGTGAAGTTTTCATTATGCAGGATGTTCAGACAGGAATGATGTATACCTTAGGGCACCCCATGCCAAGTCAGTATTTTTCAAGTTGAGTGAACCTCAGAATCACTCCAAAAGGGCTTGTGAAAACATGTTTACCTTGGCTCCACCTTGAGGGTTTCTGATTCAGTGGTTCTGGGGTGGGGCCTGAGAATTCAAGGTTCACCAAGTTCCCAGATGGACCCCACTTTGAGAACCAGCACCCCATAGACCTCTACCTTCCCCATCTGTGTGCCCAGAATTTGGACCGATCAGATGTGAGAGCAGTGTTTCTACTCAATATTTTTTTTTTAAACAGATCTGGAGAGATTCTTCCATTGAAAAATTACTATCATCTGCACCATTAGCTGAGGCCTAAGGAAATTTATTGGATTGGGCAAAAAGTTTGTTCAGGTTTTTCCATAACATCTTGCACAAAACTCTGAATGAACTTTTTGTCCAAGCCAGTGTGATGAGAAATGAGCAGGTCCCACTTCTTCTCACTGGGATCCAGGAAGTTTCACGTGAATCAAGAGAGGAACAGCTTGTTCCGGGTGGGATCTTTCTCCCTCTTCCATCTTTGGGGTCTAAACAATCCTCCTCGCACCTCGCTCCAGACTGGTGTGACCCCTTGCCCTGCCCTTTTCCAGGGGCCGGCATTCCTACCTGCTAGTCTGTTTGAGACAGAGTGAGTCTTAGAGGCTGACCAAGGTGACTTGCCTTCCTGCCGTTTGCAGATATTTCTACCCTGAGGCTGCCCTGGGATCAGCGTGGGTTCAGATCGTGGGTGGGGGACACAGGTACCTGGGTGGATATCCTGCTCACTGCTGGTCCTCGGTTTCCTCCTCTGCAAAATGAAAGAAAGAAAAGTGAAAGTGAAGTCGTGTCCGACTCTTTGTGACCCCATGGACTGTAGCCTACCAGGCTTTTCTGTCCATGGGATTCTCCAGGCAAGAATACTGGAGTGGGTTGCCATTTACTTCTCCAGGAGATCTTCCGGACCCAGGGATTGAACCTGGGTTTCCTGCACTGTAAGCAGACGCTTTACCGTCTGAGCCACCAGGGAAATACTGAAAAATGGGGATGATCCAAACAGCTGCCCCAGGCACGGGGAGGGGAGGTCAGAGCGAGGACCCTGGAGCTGCTTCCTGGATTCAGACTCCAGCCGCTCTTGCATTGCTGGGAACACGACCTTGGCAGGTTACTCCACTTTGTTTTCTTAGGTGTGCAGACTGCTTGGCAGAAGGGAGGGGAGAGCTAGATAGCACCCTGAGGAGTGGAGGAGCCGGAGGGGCTGGACCACCCCCCACCCCGCCCCCCGAGTCTTGCATTAACCAAGAGGCAGATCGTATTTTAAAACCAAACTTTATTGCTAGAGACATCAATTGTGAAAAGCGGCCAAGCCCCCGAGGCAGGCTTATTCTGTTAAAGGATGCCTCCTTATCTGGGTGGCATTTTCCCCTCTGGGCACAAACCTGAAATACCCCATTTATTAGCTCACACCTTCAGGGGAGTTGTGGAGGGGACATTTGTCATCCCCTGGGAGCCCCTGCTTGAGAAGAAGAGACTAGTACAGAGCTGTGGTTCTTACTCAGGTGACTCAATTCACCCATTAAAGCGAGAAACAACCCCAGGAGCCACAGGGGTCGACATCTCATTTGTGTGAGCCCTGGTGGTTTAATGAGAGCTCTATTTCACGTTTTAACCTCTGTCCATTGATTAAAAGTAGTAACTTGGAGAAGTCTGCTACACAGAGCTGTGTCTAATTTTAGCTGTCATCATCTACAAACGTGGAATAAACAGCTAGCCATTAATTTATGCAGCCAATATCCAGTTATTATACACCTGCTTTTATGATAATTACAACTGTGAATCTTTTTATAAGTGGAAGTAATTCAACAAATATTTTGGTTATCCAAGCTTTCTTGCTTCCTGTATTATTTGAAATATGGCTTTCATTAGCTCAGCTCCGTATAATCCAACATGACAGTGCCTTTGTACATTATCTCCAGTTTATTGCCTTGAGATGAAAATAACTTGTTAACTATTAAGCTGAGAGATGAGGGAGACTTGTGTTATGATTGGTTATTAGTATAACCCAAGATGGAACTTTCTGTGAAATATATGCCTGTGTTTCAATAAATATTTTTGAACAGCTGCCTGGTGCACAGCCCGGCACTTGGAAACATGAATTGATATTCATTACTGTAATATCTCAGTCTAATGTACACTGAAGAACATTATAGTTTGTGTAAAAAGAAAAAAAGGATATTTGCGAATGTTGGGAATTTAATGGAAATACATTTTCTGGATCATCATGAGAGTTAGATAATTAGAATGTTCTAGGACATTATAACATTCTCCTGACTAGACTCCCAAAGTCACAGTTCATCAAGAACTGGGGTATTCTGTGCTCCAGTGGGTGTGGTCCTGACTCGCTCTGCTCCCCGGGCCAGGGCAGAGGGCAGGCCTGCGGCGGCCTTGGTGGCCCTGCTCCAGGGAATCTACAGGAAGGTGCACGGCCCTGGAGGTCAGGCCACACAGCCAGCGGTCCCAGGTCCAGTCTCCTTTCTTGTTGGGACTGATGGCTTTTGCCTACTGGAATGCACATCCAGAGGATGCTGAGGCCCAAGTGATGCTTACCTTGAAGTCATTGCTTGTCACCCTCTGGCTTCCTCCTGTGAAGTCCCCTCCGTTCCCTATCACCCTGCTCATGGCGGTGGTTCATTTGTTTCTGGAGAAGTGGATGATGTTTGGCGACATTTTAGAAGTTATTTTTCATAATAACTAAAGACCTTTGACTACAGCTGGCATGTCCGCAGCGCCTCACACGTGCAGGGCTTGGCGGATGAGCTTCCTGAAGTGCTGGGCTGAAAGGGGAAGGAGGTGAGAGGGGAGGGGCTCAGCAGGGAGGAGTGGTCCCTCAGTTTGCCTTGTACCTGAGGCGAGGCTCAGAAAGGGAGAGGCCCCGAAAGGGATGACGGACGAGGTCTCAGATCCACAGGGCCCTCTCCCGAGTACACTTTCCATCCCACTTGTCCGTGAGTCCTGATCCAAATCCAGCCCTGCCCAGCCCCCTTCCCCCAGTGCTCTGGTCCAGGCTCTCCTGAGTCCCAGGGATGGCTCCCGTTGCCACGGCCTCCTCACTGGCCCCTGCATCTGCCCCACGCCTCCCCGCTGGACTGCTCTGCACACCTCTGCTAGGGCCACGCTCGCACAACAGGAGGAGCATCGTGACTTTTCTTAAGGCCTCTGGTGATTTCATCACTGCCTGAGTCCCAGTGCTCCGGGCGGGTCACGACTGGTGTCCCCAGCCCTCCCGCCTCCCCCTCCGTCTCCAGCAAGGGTGTGGTCCTGACTCGCTCTGCTCCCCGGGCCAGGGCAGAGGGCAGGCCTGCGGCGGCCTTGGTGGCCCTGCTCCAGGGAATCTACAGGAAGGTGCACGGCCCTGGAGGTCAGGCCACACAGCCAGCGGTCCCAGGTCCAGTCTCCTTTCTTGTTGGGACTGATGGCTTTTGCCTACTGGAATGCACATCCAGAGGATGCTGAGGCCCAAGTGATGCTTACCTTGAAGTCATTGCTTGTCACCCTCTGGCTTCCTCCTGTGAAGTCCCCTCCGTTCCCTATCACCCTGCTCATGGCGGTGGTTCATTTGTTTCTGGAGAAGTGGATGATGTTTGGCGACATTTTAGAAGTTATTTTTCATAATAACTAAAGACCTTTGACTACAGCTGGCATGTCCGCAGCGCCTCACACGTGCAGGGCTTGGCGGATGAGCTTCCTGAAGTGCTGGGCTGAAAGGGGAAGGAGGTGAGAGGGGAGGGGCTCAGCAGGGAGGAGTGGTCCCTCAGTTTGCCTTGTACCTGAGGCGAGGCTCAGAAAGGGAGAGGCCCCGAAAGGGATGACGGGACGAGGTCTCAGATCCACAGGGCCCTCTCCCGAGTACACTTTCCATCCCACTTGTCCGTGAGTCCTGATCCAAATCCAGCCCTGCCCAGCCCCCTTCCCCCAGTGCTCTGGTCCAGGCTCTCCTGAGTCCCAGGGATGGCTCCCGTTGCCACGGCCTCCTCACTGGCCCCTGCATCTGCCCCACGCCTCCCCGCTGGACTGCTCTGCACACCTCTGCTAGGGCCACGCTCGCACAACAGGAGGAGCATCGTGACTTTTCTTAAGGCCTCTGGTGATTTCATCACTGCCTGAGTCCCAGTGCTCCGGGCGGGTCACGACTGGTGTCCCCAGCCCTCCCGCCTCCCCCTCCGTCTCCAGCAGGCCCTCCCATTCTCGCTGCCCCCACCCTGCCGCGTGTCCCTTCACCAGGCGCATCTCTGGGGCCCTCGCCCCACGTCACTCTCTGTGTCCTTCCCCTGTTCCATTTGTCTTGTAGCCACTAACGTGTCAGCCCTGGAAGGAGGTTTTATTTCTTTATCCACTGACCTCTCTCCAATATCTCACACCAAGCCATTCCATCAGTAATGTTTACATTAACTCTTTCATACATGCATCACTCACGTATCAACTGCCTATGGATGGACCCTCTCTAAGTGAAAAGCACTGATTTCAGAACATATATGCAATTGGCTAAAGGCCTGCTTTGCTCCAGAAGCCTGCGGAGAAAGGGCAGCTCCTGCGGACCTCACCTGCAGAGCCGAGCTGGAAATGGCCTTGTGCTGTCTGCTGTGGACTTGAGCAGGCGCAGGGACGGCGTGGGTGGGCGCGGGGCCGAGTAGCGAGCAGGTGGGTGGCTGGGGCCAGGGCACAAGCCTGCTGCAAAGGGACCTTGAGGAGTAGGAGCCCTCTGAGATGGGAAGGCCCATCGCTGCCTCCAGTCCTTGGAAGGAGGGGCAGAACAGGGCACATGACACCGAGCCCTGCCTCCTGGAGCCTTGTGAGGAGCAGCAGGGCTGGCAGAGGGCGCGGTGCACAGAGCTGGGGCTGGGGCTGGGGACGCCCCTCGTGCACTGGCGCTCTTCTGCTCAGTGGGTGCAGAGACACCAGAGTGTGGAGGTTAAGGGGGAGATGCAGATGGAGCCCAGTGCAGCCGAGCTCCAGGTTCTTCCCTCCCTCAGCCCCTCCCTCCATCTCTCCCCTCTTCCTGGGTTCAGTCTTTCCCTACAGCCCACAGTTTCCTGTTTTGGTCTGTGTATCCTCTGAGATTTCCTCCAGTCAGGTTGGTCTTCCGAAGCTTCTCACTCATGTGTCTTCAGAATAATGCCCATAATGTATGCATGGGTGTGACACCATTTTCACTATATATATGGGATTCTCCAGGCAAGAATACTGGAGTGAGTAGCCATTTCCTTCTCCAGGGGATCTTCTCGACCCAGGGATCGAACCCAGGTCTCCTGCACCGCAGGCAGATTACATCTGAATCCTCAGAGACGCCCTATTTAAAGTATGTGCGGGCATGCTAAGTTGCTTCAGTCATGTCCGACTTTGCAACCCTATGGACTAGCCCGCCAGGCTCCTCTGTCCATGGAGTTTTCCAGTGAAGAATACTGGAGTGGGCTGCCATGCCCTCCTCCAGGGGCATAGAGGTATTGAACCCAGTATCAAACCTGTGTCTCTTACATCTACCTGCATTGGCAGGCGGGTTCTTTACCACTGGCACTACCTATACACTTCCCCACAAATGGTTCTGTTTTACCATCAGCACCATCCTGGCACATTTGCTGAGTATGATGTCCCTTCTCCAGGTGAGTGAGGGGACTCAGAGGCCACACAGCCCAGGACAGTGAAGTCAAATCAGCCCAGCTCTGCTTCCTGCAACCCCACTGGGTGCCCCCCTTGCAGACTACCTCCTTCACCTGCAAACACCTTTCCTCTGGGAGTCTGCAAGAGATAGACCAGACATGGGAGAAGAAGAGTGTGTCAACAAGAAGTGGGGGGGGGGCAGCG
>SJYC01007452.1:0-16233 GCA_006408675.1 Madoqua kirkii | reverse complement strand
ACCCAGGGATCGAACCCAGGTCTCCTGCACCGCAGGCAGATTACATCTGAATCCTCAGAGACGCCCTATTTAAAGTATGTGCGGGCATGCTAAGTTGCTTCAGTCATGTCCGACTTTGCAACCCTATGGACTAGCCCGCCAGGCTCCTCTGTCCATGGAGTTTTCCAGTGAAGAATACTGGAGTGGGCTGCCATGCCCTCCTCCAGGGGCATAGAGGTATTGAACCCAGTATCAAACCTGTGTCTCTTACATCTACCTGCATTGGCAGGCGGGTTCTTTACCACTGGCACTACCTATACACTTCCCCACAAATGGTTCTGTTTTACCATCAGCACCATCCTGGCACATTTGCTGAGTATGATGTCCCTTCTCCAGGTGAGTGAGGGGACTCAGAGGCCACACAGCCCAGGACAGTGAAGTCAAATCAGCCCAGCTCTGCTTCCTGCAACCCCACTGGGTGCCCCCCTTGCAGACTACCTCCTTCACCTGCAAACACCTTTCCTCTGGGAGTCTGCAAGAGATAGACCAGACATGGGAGAAGAAGAGTGTGTCAACAAGAAGTGGGGGGGGGGGCAGCGGCAGGGGCGGGGTGGGGGCCGGTGAGGAGGGGGGGCAGGGCAGAGGTCTGTGTCTCTAGGGCTGGCCCTGGAGTTTGAACAGACTTGCCATCACAAGCCCAGGCCAGCAGCTGGAACTTTCTCTTGGATGTGGCAGGAGTCCCCTCACCCACCACTGAACAAGACCACACACCCTTCAGCGTCCGTCTGCCTGCAGGGCCTTGGGAGGGCTGTTTCCTTTCTGTTCTATAGAGCCTTTCCCTCCAGTAGAGGTCAGGAACAGGGCAGAGAGCACATTTTGTGTCCGGCTGGAGGTCAGCCCCTAACAATGTGGCTTCCCAGAGGAGCTGAGTGAACCTAGCTCCCTGCCCTGGCCTCCTAGACCCCAGGCAGTAAAGCCCCTCCTTTGTCCTCCAGGAAGGAAGGACAGGAAGGAAGGGAGGCCTCCATCCAGCGTCTCGCCCTGGCAGACCTTGTAGCTCCTTCTGTGTGTTGTCTCTGAGCTTTTGGGAAATGTTTATTAGGAAAATTCAGGAGTCTTACTCTAACCAAGACACACAAGCGTCTTCTCCCCACAGCAGGGCCCCAGTCTGGAGTTTGGATCCCAAGCAGGGGCAATGAGTGACTTCCTGCCCAAAGAAAACTCACTTTTCCCGGCTGCACCCTCCCCGTTAGCAGAGCCCAAAGTCTCCTTGATCTGTGGGGGCAGTGCATAGCCTTCTGCATAGCTTCTGTCCCTCTTCATTGGAGAAGGAGCTGGTCCAAGACAGTGTGATGCAGAAAGCATCTTGCCGCATTTGTGATTTCCCAGTTCGGAGTCTGTTAGGACTGCCCTTGTTGTCAGCTCTTCTCAGAGAAATCCTCAGCAGAGGGGACCCCTGGTGACAGAGTCCAGAGAAGCCCCCAGCACCTCATCCCGGCCCGTGGTCTCAGCACACAGCATGGGTCTGCTGTGCACTTGGCCAGTCCTGGGACAGTGACGTATCCCTCATGCAGTCCCGGACAGGCAGCAGACCCCAGTAAGCACCTGAGTAACAGAGAGAGGTGTGCCTAGGGAGACTCAGGGGAGACCAGAGACACTTGTCTCCAGACACAGTAAATGAGCCATCTGTCTAGGGGGAGCTCTGGTGACAAGGCCAGGGAGAGTGAGCCTTGAGTTTTGTTTAGGTTTGTTTGTTTAATCATATAGGTGTTATTTCATTTTTTAATTTAATTTTTATTGCAGTTTAATTGCATCAGTTTCTACTTTATAGCAAAGCAAATCAGCCATATGTATACATATATTGCTTCTGTTTTGGATTTTCTTCCCATTTAGGTTACCACAGAGCATTGAGTAGAATTCCCTGTACTATACAGTAGGATTACATTAGTTATCTGTTTTATACATAGCAGTGTATATAGGTTAATCATAATCTCCCCATTAATCCCACCCTCCTTTTCCCCTTGGTGTCCATATATACATTCTCTACATCTGTCTCTGTTTCTGCTTTGCAGATAAGTTCATCTGTTACCATTTTTCTAGTTTCCACATGTAAGTGCTATTATACAGTATTGTTTTTCTCTTACTTCACTGAGTATGGCAGTCTCTGGTCTATCCACATCTCTGCAAATTGCACAATATTCCATTGTATATGTGTATCACATCTTATTTTTCCATTTCATCTACTGATGGACAAAATCTCTACAAAATTCAACACTCATTTATAATAAAAACTCTCAGAAAGTGGGCAAAGAGAAAATCGACCTCAACAAAATAAAAACCATATATGACAAATCCACAGCAAATATTATTATCAGTGGTGAAAAGCTGAAAACATTTCCTCTAAGATCATGAACAAGACAAGGATGCCTATTCTCTAAACTATTATTCAACATAGTTTAGGAGGCCCTACCCATGGCAGTCAGAAGAGAAAGAATAAAAGGAATATAAAGTGGAAAATAACAGTTGAAACTATCACTGCTTGCAGATGACCCAATACTATACATACAAAACCCAAAAGATACTACCAGAAAATTACTAGAGCTAATCAATGAATTTGGAAAAGTTGCAGGATACAAAATTAATGCAAGAATCTCTTGTGCATTCCTACACACTAACAACAAAAGATCAGAAAGAGAAATTAAGGAACATATGCCATTTACAACAATATACCATTTACAAGCAAATATAGCATTTGCAACAGAAAGAGCAAAATATGAATAAATCTACATAAGGAGGCAAAGGACCTGTAAGATACTGATGAAAGAAATCAAAGATGACACAAACAAAGGGAGAGCTATACCATGTTTTGGGGTTGGAAGAATCACTATTGTGAAAGTGGCTATTCTACCCAAAGCAATCTACAGATTTAGTATTTTTCACAAAATTGGAACAAAAAATTTTATAATTTGAATGGAAACACAAAAAGCAATCTTGAGAAAGAAAAATGGAGCTGGAGAATGCAGGCACCCTAACTTCAGACTATACTACAAAGCTACAATAATCAAGACAGTATGGTACTGGCACAAAAAAAAGAAATATAGATTGAGGGAACAGGATAGAAAACTCAGAAATAAACCCATGCATGTAGATTCACCTAAAGTATGAAAAAAGAGGCAATAATATACAATGGAGGAAAGACAGTCTCTTCAATAAGTGGTGCTGGGAAAACTGGACAGCTATATATAAAAGAATGAAATTAGAACACTCCCTATCATACACAAAGATAAACTCAAAATGGATTAAAGACCTAAATGTAATGCTATAAAACTATAAAACTCTTAGAGGAAAAAAGAGCATTCTTTAACATAAACCACAGCAAGATTTTTCTGACCCAGCTCCAAGAGTAATGAAAATAAAAACAAAAATACATAAGCAGGACACAATTAAACTTACAAGCTCTTGCACAGCAAAGGAAACCATAAACGAGACAGTCTTCAAAATGTGAGATACTCTTTGCAAAGAATGTGATTGACAAAGGATTAATCTCCAAAATGTACAAACAGCTCATGCAGCGCAATATAAAAACGAAGAAGAAACAACCAAATCAAAAAATGGGCAAAAGATCTAAATAGACATTTCTCCAAAGAAGAATTACAAATGGCCAAGAGGAATATAAAAAGATTCCCAACATCATTAGTTTTTAGAGAAAGGCAAATCGAAACTACAATGAGGTATCACCTCACACTGGTCAGAATGTCCATCAACAAAAAAATCCACTAACAATAAATGCTGAATAGGGTGTGGAGAAAAGGGAACCACCCTATACTGTTGGCAATGTAAACTGATGCAGCCACTGTGGAGAACAGTATGGAAATCCCTTAAAAAACTAAAAATAGAGTTGCCATATGATCCAGCAGTCCCACTCCTGGGCATATACCCAGAGAAAACCATAATTCAAAGAGCGCTAATCACTGCAGCACTGTTTATAATAACTCGGATGCGGAAACGACCTAAACAGTCCTGTTTGACTCGGTGACTCACATGAGTGATGCAGCTGGAGGCTGAGATGGACGAAGCAGACAGACAGGAGGACAGAGAGACCGGGCACGCTGGCAGGGCTTCAGCAGTGGGGTTCGAGCTCAGTGCAGGATTCTAGTGGCCCTGAGACGTCATTGCTGTGGTCCCTGTGCCGTGGGCTGGACGAGAGTCACCCACCCCCACATCTTGTCAACCCTCCTCCTGTCACAGTCCAGGGCCGGCCCGGGGCCCCGTGTGTCCAGGGCAGGAACCCCTGGGAAGGTGAGTGGGTGCTGGGGGTGAGCAGCGCCGCGTTTCCGGCAGCCGGAGCCCCACCAGCAGGAGCGTGGGGGGGGTGGGCAATGGTGCTGGCGACGTCTGCCCCGGGCGGCCGTGTGTCTGAGCCATCCCGTGAGAGAAAAAGCTAAGGACGCCCAGGGGAGAACACTCGGGACTGGGGAGTCTGGGAGTGACCACTCTTATTTTAATAAATAGCAGAATTTAGAATATTTTAGAATATTAGAGTGTTCAGAAAAGGAAGGTCTCGCTGGAACACGGCAGCTGTGTTCGGACGTTTGAGTCCCTGTGCCCAGGCCCCAGAGGATAGGATGGGAAGCAGCATGTGAGCAGGCTTCAGACGTCTGGTTTAGTGCGCAGGGGAAGAAGTTTTTGTCGTCGGGCAGAGTCACGGGAGGAAGCAGTGAGTGTGTGGGGGAAACGCTGGGTGGCGGATGTAGCACTTGCTGACGATGTCGTGAAGATGCTGCTTCTCGATCTTCAACGCTCTCACCCCCTCTTGTGGAGTCTGGGGCACATTTAGTGGCTCACGGGGCCCCCGAAGCAGAAGTGACTTGCTCAAGGTCACGGCAGTGAGGAAGTAAGGAGTAAGGCTGAAGCACTGTCTCCGGACAGCCTCGGGGACTCAGACGTGGCCTGAGCTTTTACCTCGAGTAGCGCCTGCCGACAGCCGCGTTCCAGTGGCCAGTGGGCTTGGACCGCCCTGGCAGAACTCCAGCAGGGGCTGAGACTCCGGGCTGAAGCGCTCACCGCGCCTGAGGCTCAGCGCTGGCGTCCAGGTGTCTGCACGGCCGCTCTCCTGAGGCCTCTCTGGGTTCACTGGGCCGGCCTCCTGCTGTGTCCCCTCGTGTGTGTCTGTGTTCACCCGTCTTCTGTGGGATACCCGTCATTTGGGTTGGGAGCCACCCTGATGACCTCATTTTAACTTGATCACATCTTTAAGGGGTTTCGCTTGTGGCTCGGCTGGTAAAGAGTCTGCCTTCAATACGGGAGACCTGGGTTCGACCCCTGGGTTGGGAAGATCCTCTGGAGAAGGGAAAGGCTACCCACTCCAGGATTCTTGCCTGGAGAATTTCATGGACAGTATAGTCCATGGGGTTGCTAAGAGTCAGACACGACTGACCGACTTTCATTTCACTTCACTTCACCTCTTTAAAGTCCTCATCTCCAGATACAGTCTCTTTCTGAGGTCCCAAGGGTTAGGGCTTCAACATATGCATTTTGTAGAGGCGGAATTCAGTCCATAACAAAAGAATACTGAGTTCCTGTTTACCTGCAAAGCAGTTTTCGTGGCCATAAGGAATTCAAGGACAAATGACATATAATCTTAAAAGTTCTCAATATTTAATTGTTATAAAAATGTTCTGCGCCCCGCCCCCCCGCCAAATCCCAGAGAATGGCCCTCGTGGGACCTCGTGGGGGTGGGGAGAGTGTGACCCAGAATCACATGTGGTCACAGCAGCATATCCCATGGGAAGCCTCCACGGGCACCGCTGGTTTTGATCCAGATGATCCCACCTGATCCTCATCCCTGGGAGATCATCAGCTTGGTCCAGTCAGGGGCCAGAGGCTAGACTGGGTGAAGGTGTCACTTCTAACTTCCTTCCTTGCTGAGTGGGACATGGATCGTGGGTCAAGTCCTAGTGCAAAAAGATTGTGAGCCCAGCCAGGAGTGTTTAAATGTTATATCAGTTTCGAGTGAGAGGTCATGGGTCCAGACCGACCTCATAGAGCATCCCCTCACTAGCACAAAGCCCTGCCTCATCCTACGGCTAACCAGCCCCAAGGTTAGCGTGAAAGTTATAATGACCAACTCTGGCTCAGTGCCGGCTGCATTTCCGCTACAGTGCTCAGCCTTGATGTACATCACTTAATTGAGTCTTTGTAATATCTCTGCACTGCTCTTATCTTCGTTGTGCCAGGGAGGACACCGAGATTCCCTGAGGGGGAAGGGGTCACAGGGTCACCCAGGGTCTTCAGGCGTCTCCTGCAGGGAGCTGTCCTGCGTGGGTGCTGAGCAAGGTCCTGTCTCTTATACACATCTCTCCCCTGGGCGTCCATGCCAGTAGACAAGACTATAAGTCAATAAATCATCAGTTAAAGATCAATAGAAAAACACCATTATACCATTGTAGAGGGGCTGTTTCAGAGATCAGGAGGCCATGAGTCATCAGGCGAGGAGAAGGTTATTTTTCATGAGGTATGGCCTGCCTCTGGGAAAAGTTTTAGAACAAAGGAGGCCTAAAATTTTAACCTAATTTCTTCACAGGGAGCTGTCCTGCGTGGGTGCTGAGCAAGGTCAGAGGGAACCCGGCAGCTGTGGCAGGGAGGGGGGCGGGTGTTTGCTCCAGTGAGACATGCAGGCTCCAGTCTCCGCTGTGCAGGAGGCGGCACAGGGGAGGCAGCATGCATCCTGCTAGGTGGTCGCCTCTGATGCAGATTCTCAAGTGAGATGGAAGAGCTCGCTCATCCCCTCTTCACTGGCACAGAGATCGTGTGTTTGCTGTTGGAGAGCTGAAACCCACAGATTAAAAGCTATCCTGAAGATCCTGCTCCTCAGTGTACCGCTCTTGCTGCATGCTTCAGCAAAGGGGTTTCTGAGTGCTCAGAGTTTCCGGGTCCCTTTCTCAATGACCCAGTCTGCTTGTCCTGGAAGTGGTGCTTCAGTTAGTGTATCTGGTAGAATCAGCATAGACCCAGTTCACCTCCATATGTGCCCTTTGTCAAGGAAATTAAACCAAACTGGCAAGCGGCTGAAGAACAAGGCTGGGCTCCTGTCCTGTTTTCTGCGTAGAAACTGCTGGATAAACAGGGTTAATTTTACCTGACTCACCGGGACCAGTAAGGTATATATGCTGCTGCTGCTGCTAAGTCGCTTCAGTCGTGTCGGACTCTGTGTGACCCCATAGACAGCAGCCCACCAGGCTCCCCCATCCCTGGGATTCTCCAGGCAAGAACACTGGAGTGGGTTGCCATTTCCTTCTCCAGTGCATGAAAGTGAAAAGTCTGAAACCCATGGTAAACTCATAGTAAAAGAGATGAAGTGCCAAGCCTGTACTGCAGACACGGCCAAACCCTGAATATAGATCAACCAGTAAAACTCAAAAATGTAGATCTGATTTTTTTGACATGCTGTGTCTATTTTTAGCAGCCCCTCCCCGCCCCCTACTATAAAGCATCTGTTTATCTGCTATATGTTATGGGACTTCAAAAGTCTCGACAGGAGTGAAGAATGAAACCAGTGGGAGCTGTGCAAAGTTCTTCTGGATCTAGGCAAACTGCCTTTTGGTGTGTATTATTTTTAAGAAGAATGTTCACTTAGCCTTCAAATGTTTCGAATGTGAAGTATCTCTGCCAGTTTAGTACATAAACAGAACTAAGACGAAGCTAAAGAATGCATTTGCACTAATTCTCTTTGCAGTAAACACCCAAGAATAGGTTTTGTTTGCATTCTAAAATATGGAGAAGCAAATACAAAATTTATCATGGTACAGAATGATCTTTTTAAAAATGTTGGAAATGGAAACACTGAGAATGTCCCCTCTGGTGTTGGGGTATTTCCTTCTCCCCTGGAGGTGTCGAAGATGGAGCCACATTGTTTTAGAGGAAGTCGAGCTCCTTTGCCAAAACAAACATCCCCAGGAAGCTGGGGGGTCCCATTGCAGAGGCTGTGAAAACAGTCCTGCAGCCAAGGAACTTCCTTGAGTGGACACAATAGGGAATCAGCGATGAGAGTTTGCAGAGAAAGGAAACTGGGCTATTTTAGCTGTTCCACTGCTACCTTTTGTTATGGGTCGTTTCCTGCCTGACACTTCCAGCTAAAGAAACCAGTGTTTGTTGGAAGAAGATTAGATCCTTGTGTATTTTTGGCTGTCAGTAGAGAGTGACGTTTCATGGAGGTGTCTTTGATAAAATAAAAATGATCAGTGAGCTGGGTGTTCTACACATTGACACTTCAGTGACAGAGGAAGTGAATAGCCAGGCTTTGCATCACAGTCATGTGCTTGAAATATTCACTGTTCAGATACGTTGTTCTTACCTCATTCTTTGTCCTGTCATCACGTCAGTTTTGCTGGTCAATCGTGTCAGCAGTCAGGATGTTTTTCATTAGAAAGAGAATTTGGCAAAAATAGGATTTCGTTATTTTTCTACCTTTACATCTCACTTCTTTCTATCCAAGTATTTTCATGATTCTTCCCAGTCACTTTGGTAATCCACAGTCAGAGAAGTGGGTTTTAGAATTAGAAATCAATATCTTAAATCTAAAATATAAAAGACCTTATTTCCTTTCTTTGAAGCATCATTCAACCTTTGGAAATTTGGGACGGTACAGACCTTTCACTCAAGCCCCAGCTTGTCCTGAAGTTCCATCCCCACCTCAGCCTCACCTTATCTGAGGTTGCTGTGGTTAACTGATCTTCACGTTTAGAAACATTTGATTTACTGCCTAGCCAAATTCACAGTTTTAGTGTCTGTGAAGCTTTTACTTCTGTGCATCAAAGGACATGATCAACAGTAAAGAGGCAACCAATGCAATGGAAGAAAATGTTTGTAAATCATATATCTGACAAGGTTAATATCCAGAATATATAAAGAACTCCTGTAACTCAACAAAAAAAAATGAGCAACCTGTTTAAAAATGGGTGAAGGACTTGATTTGAGATTTCTTTCAAGAAAATATACAAAGGCCCAAAAAGATATTTGACATCGCTGAATGTTAGGGTAAGGCAGATCAAAACCAAAATGAGATACCACCTCACGCCCATCAGCATGACTCCTCTCAGAACAGACAACAATAACAATAAAACCCAGCAAATAACAAGTGTGGTTGAGGATGGAACTGAACTGGAACTTTTGCGCAGTGTTGGTGGGAATGTAAAATGGTGCAGCCACTGTGGAGAACCATAGAACAGTTTTTCAAAACGTTAAAAATAAAATATGATCTAGCAGTCCCTTCTGAATGCATAAGCAAAAGACAGATCCATGTAATTGGCAGAAGTCAAGAGGCTGTGTCCTCCAGCGGATGAATGGAGAACAAAATGCGGTCTATACACTCCGTGGGATATTTTTGAATTGATTGTTATTGCAGTACAGTTGCTTTCAATGTTGTGTTAGTTTCTGCTCTACCGCAGAGTGTTTCAGCTGTGTGCATAGCCCCTCTTTTCTAGATTTCCTTCCCATTCAGGTCACCACGGAGCGCTGAGCAGAGTGCCCTGTGCTGTTTAGTTGGTTCTCATCAGTTATCTGCTCTATACCTGTAGGTTATGTATGTTAATTCCATTCTCCCAATTCATGCCACCACCCCCTTCCCCTGGGTGTCCTTACATCTGTGTCGCTATTTCTGCCTTGCAAATAAGATCATCGGTATCATTTTTCTAGATCCCACACATATGCATTAACATACAGTATTGGTTTTTCTTTCTGACTTAACTGGGTATGACCATCTCCAGGTCCATCCATGTCTCTGCATGGAATATTAGCAACCTTAAAAAGCAAGTAAAATCTGACACATTCTATAGCATGGATGAACCTTACGCTTGAAACAAAAGGATGCTGTACCCATAAGAAAAAGATAAACACTGTCTGATTTCCCCTCTGTGAGCTACACAGAGCAGTCAGATCACAGAGACAGGAGAAGAATGGGGCTTCAGAAGCCCTGCTGGTAATTTTGCCAGGAACACCTTTGCCCCAAACAGTTTCACTGTAAGATGGTTTTGCCTTCAAAGATAAAATAAACAAGAAAAATAAAATTCACAATAGTCTTCAAGAGCGTCAGTGATAGATTCTTTGGCTAATTTACATGCAGTTTATTCCCTCAGGCCACCTTCATCAAATTAAGCAATATTAGAAGTTGGAAGCAAAAGAAATCAGACAGTGTTTATCATTTTCTTAGGGGTACTTCCTGTACCCCTAAAAAGGAATGATTAGGTGATTCCTGATGAATACAAGTTTTTAACAGTTTTTGCACTTGATAGTGGAGAACATCACGTAGACAGAATTTTGCCGTGTGGCACAGAATCTGGCTCAGATGATTTCATGAAATATAAAATGAAGCTTGTGATGGAACATTTGAATGCAGCCCAGATATGGGCTACCAGGTATGTACATTACACATATTGACAAGGAGTAACAGACTCTCTCGTCTTTTCTTTTTATTTCCAGGGAAATAAGCAGAGACCTAGAGCACATTTTAAATACTGTAAATAACTTAAGCCCAGTGTTAAATCCCGAATGCTTTGAGGCAAGGAGCAGCATTGCTTTCTCTAAGATATGCCTGATTGCAATGAGAACCATGAATCTACACACAGCTTAAATATATTCAGATATTTATTATATTTTCATTTTCACAATAAATCTTTTTAAAATTTTGTTTTTCACATTCATGTTGCATTATATCCTTGTTAATATTATTTTTAACTTAAAATTTTAATTTATTTTGCTGTTTTATCTTTCATGGTAAAATTGTCTTATGGTCGATTAGTTGTGCAGCAAAACTGCTTATAGCAAAGATTCCCAGGGCAAAAACGCCTAGAACCATCAGGGACTGGGGGAGGGGAGAGGGTAGCTGTTTAAGGGGTATAGTGGTTCCATTTTGCAAGATAAAAGAGTTCTGGGGCTTCCCTGGTGGCTCAGTGGTAAAGAATCCACCTACCAGTCAAGAGACATGGGTTCGATCCCTGGTCTGGGAAGATCCCACATCCTGGGGAGCAACTAAGCCCAAGTGCCACAACTATGGAGCCTGTGCTCTAGAGCTTGGGAGCCGCACCTGAGCTCGTGGGCCACAGCCACTGAAGCCCGTGCGGCCTAGGTCCTAGCCGTGTGGCCTAGCCACTGCAACGAGACGCACGCTCACTGCAACAAGACGCACGCTCACTGCACCTAGAGAGCAGACGGCTCAGCAGCAAAGGCCCAGCCCAGCCAAAATTAATGATGAAATTCAAGACAAAATTATAAAGAAACATACTGTAATATTATAATACTATTTTCAAAAGAGTTCTAGAAATTGTGCAACTATTAGAATGTGCTTACTACTCAACTGCTGGACCGTAAAGAAAGCTGAGCATCAAAGAACTGATGCTTTTGAACTGTGGTGTTGGAGATAACTCTTGAGAGTCCCTTGGACTGTGAGGAGATCCAACCAGTTACTCCTAAAGGAAGTCGATCCTAAAGGAAATCAATCTGGAATACTCATTGGAAGGACTGATGTTAAAGTTGAAACTCCAGTACTTTGGCCACCTGATGAGAACTGACTCACTAGAAAAGACCCTAATGCTGGGAAAGATTGAAGGCAAGAGGAAAAGGGGGCGACAGAGGTTGAGATTATTGGATGGCATCACGGACTCAGTGGACATGAGTTTGAGCAAACTTCAGGAGATGGTGAAGGACAGGGGAGCTGTCCATGGGGTCACAAAGGGTCAGACATGACTGAATGAGTGAACAACAGCCACAGCTGAACTGTAGACTTAAAAGTGTTTAAGATGTTAGGTTTACATTGTATATATTTTATTGTAAATAAAAAT
Source organism: Madoqua kirkii (assembly GCA_006408675.1). NCBI lineage: Eukaryota > Metazoa > Chordata > Mammalia > Artiodactyla > Bovidae > Madoqua > Madoqua kirkii. Next base: position 4,420 of record SJYC01007452.1, on the reverse strand, counting down.
AATGATTTGCTACTTATTGAATGATGAAAAGTGATTTTACCATTTTGTTTAGTCAAATCTCTTACCATAAATGTGAAAAATATATGTTCTCCAAATGCCTTACTTGTAGCATATTTGGGGGTAAAATACTTTTCATGACCCTATGAAGGTTCACTGGGCCTGAAACATCTTTTAAAAATATTTATCGTTTGTTTTTGGCTGCATCGAGCCTTAGTTGCAGCACGCAGGATCTTGGTTGCAGCAGGACCTCTCACTGGCCCGGGCTGCTGCTTCTCTCTCTCCTCTTTTCTTCGGTGTGCAGCTCAGTAGTTTGGGGATGCGGGCTCTCTGCTGTGGCGCATGTGCTTAGCTGCCCAAGTTGCATGTGGGATCTCAGCTCGCTGATGAGGGACAAACCCATGTTCCCCACGTTGGAAGGCAGATTCTTAACCACTGGACCACCAGGGAAGTCCCAATCTTAAACATTTTTAGTGGGGAGACTTGTTTGACGTTGAAATAACTTGAGTTTTAATCCTTTGTTTTTCCCATTCAGGCACGCACTTTCTCAATCGGGTCACACCATTTTGACACTGTCTTTCACTATGAACTGCTCCAGCTGGAGTCATCAAGGGCTCTTTGGTTTTCTCTTTCTTTTTTATACAACAGTTTTTATGCACAGAATTTACTGCCTCCCATATGTTAAAGTCACCTGCAGGGGACTCCAGAAGTCTGGAAGCATGCAGCATGCCTTTGCAAAGGCAGCACGCAGTTAAACAGTGACAAGCTGTGCTTAGGCGAGCTCCAGCCACTTGCAGTTTCTGTGCTCATTCTCATCCACTTCCTGCCCGTACGACTTTGGACAAGTCACTTAGAAGGACTTGCCAATCACCCTTTCTGATTTCTATTTCCTCAGAAGTAAAATGGCTTCCCAGGTGGCTCAGGGGTAAAGAAATCTGCCTGCCGGTGCCAGAGACGCAAGAGACACAGATTCGATCCCTGGATCAGGAAGATCCCCCGGAGAAGGGAATGCCAACCCACTCTAGTATACCTGCCTGGAAGATCCTATGGACAGAGGAGTCTGGTAGGCTCCAGTCCATGGAGCTGTAAAGAGTCAGACAGGACTGAACATACACTCACGGAGAAGTAAAATAAGTGTAACTCCTGTACTTGTCTGCGTAACCAACACTGTTCTGAAATGCTGTATATTCATAGGACTTGTAAGAGTGCTTGCAAGATTAGAAAGAATTTTCAAATACTTAAAGTTCTATATGTCGCGCACAGTTGTGAAAGCTGGACCATAAAGAAGGCAGAGCACCGAAGAATCGATGCCTTCAAATGGTGGTGCTAGAGAAGACTCCTGAATCCTTTGGACAGGAAGGAGGTCAAACCAGTCAATCTTAAGGGAAATCAACCCTGAATACTTGTTGGAAGGACTGATGCTGAAGCTGAAATTCTAGTATTTTGGTCAGCTGATGTGAACAGCTGACTCGTTGACAAATTTCCTGATGCTGGGAAAGACTGAGGGCAGAAGGAGAAGGGGGCATCAGAGGATGAGATGGCTGGATGGCATCACTGATACAATGGACATGAACTTGGGCAAACTTTGGGAAATGGTAAGGGACAGAGAGACCTGGCGTGTTGTAGTCCATGGGGTTGCAAACAGTCAGACATGACTGGGCAATGGAACAAGAACAATGGATGAATATTCTTTTCAAGGAAACAATCTTTGGAAAATACCTAAATAAAACCTGACTGTTGCCATTCACCCCTGTTTATGTGGGGGCTTCAGGGGCTTCCAGCAAAGACTTCCATTCAACAGGCTGTTGACCTGTATTTGTGAAACAGAATCTTATTTTCTCCCTTAGAAACATTTCTTAATTCCCGGTTTCCATATTAACATAGGCTTGAGGCACAGTTTCTAATTTTAGAAGTGAAAGGACCTTGCGGATCAAGAACACAGCTTCGTGTTCTCCCTCTTACTTTATAAACGAGGGCCCATGGTTAGCAGCCTTACCCGTCCCACCAGCTGGTGAGTTTCAGTTTCTCCAAAAGAACTCGGTTCTCATGGTCCTCAGATTGATGCTTTATGGCTATTATTTATGAATTTAACATTTCCATTAGTGTTCGGCTACTTCTTCATATAAACTATTAGAAATTGTGTTTCTGACTATACCCATTATTATTAGGATCACAACAGATACAAGACGACAAAGTTTGAATGCTGTGATGATTGAAGAGAAGTAATGAAACCACCAGAGAAGCTTACCTGATAAACAGCCTGAGAGAATCAGTCTTTGCCAGATAATGTTCCTCTAACATTTTGGCGTCTCTGACTCAAGCCTGTGACATCTGTTAGACTTTCTGCTGTGATGTGGTCACTGATGACTTTAATTATAAAAGAGGAGCTAAAACACTTTCTGGCAATGCTGGGAATGAAGAAACTAACTTCGTGTTTGGTATCTGAGTTGCAGATACAGCTGCAATTTCGTGTGAGTCCAGGAAGACTGGACAGCCTTGATGTGCAGATGGAATGTTTCTTTCAGTGCTCCTTCTCTGTGGCTGAATCAGACTGTTCCCGTAGCGTAGCGCCCAGGGTTGCATGCTAGGCTGTAGGCGGCATTCCAGGGGGAGGTAGGCTCTGCCGGGATGTGAATGTGAGGCTCTACCAACACTAACCTTGGCAACTCTGAAGAAGTTATTGTACCTCCAAGGCCCCCAGATTGTGCGACAGTAAAATGTAGTTTTGGTCCTGGTGCCCCAGCGCACCTAATGTGTTTCCCAGAGCTTCACATCCTCATGTGACTGCCTGTCTTTGGGTGCACAGGGTCCTGCAGCTTGCTTCTGATCCACAGAGTCTGACAAAGGTCATCAGCTATCACTTCCTCGATTAGGTTGCCTTACATGGTAAAGATGGTAGAACATCTCTTTTTTGGCTGTATTCTGTTGTATAATGTAAGATTCCATCTTAGCAGAACCAGGAAAGGGGTTCCTTTCTTTGCTTCAAAGAAGCGAACATGCATGACATGAACGGCCTTTGAAGAGGAGACTGCCTCTACAGGGAAATGCAGGTGGCGTCTCCAGGCTGAAGATGGCCCCCAGTCCAGAGCAAGAGGCCAGGCCCCTGGGGCATGCAGCTGCAGGGAAGGAGCTCTTCCAGCAACTCCAGTGAGCAGGCAGGTGTGTGTTCCAGGCAGGAAGGCAGCCTGATGGCATGCTGTGAGACCCCGGGCAGGGAGCCCCGCGCAGCTGTGCCCACACTGCAGACAGTGAGACTGAGACCCGGGCAGGGAGCCCCAGGCAGCTGTGCCCACACTGTGCACAGCTGTGCCCACACTGCAGACAGTGAGGCTGAGACCCCGGGCAGGGAGCCTCGTGCACCTGTGCCCACACCGTGCACAGCTGTGCCCACACTGCAGACAGTGAGGCTGGGACCCCGGGCAGGGAGGCCCACGCAGCTGTGCCCACACTGCTGACACAGAGCCTGTGAGACAACAAACGTGTGTGTTTGAACTTGTAGGTTAATGTCTCACACTGTTGTCCATGGGGTCCCAAAGAGTTGGATGTGACTGGGCAGCTGAACAACAACAAAGCATCTTATGCGGCGACAAAAAATTATATAGATTCAAGAAAGTCATCCATGATCCCCAGTATTCGTGACCTGGAAAAGCAGAACTATACAAAAAAGATCTTTACAACCCAGATAATCATGATGGTGTGATCACTCACCTAGAGCCAGACATCCTGGAATGTGAAGTCAAGTGGGGCTTAGAAAGCATCACTACAAACAAAGCTAGTGGAGGTGATGGCATTCCAGTGGAGCTATTTCAAATCCTGAAAGATGATGCTGTGAAAGTGCTGCACTCAATATGCCAGCAAATTTGGAAAACTCAGCAGTGGCCACAGGACTTGAAAAGGTCAGTTTTCATTCCAGTCTCAAAGAAAGGCAATGCCAAAGAATGATCAAACTACCACACAATTGTACTCATCTCACAAGCTAGTAAAGTAATGCTCAAAATTCTCCAAGCCAGGCTTCAGCAATATATATACCATGAACTCCCTGATGTTCAAGCTGGTTTTAGAAAAGGCAGAGGAACCAGAGATCAAATTGCCAACATCTGCTGGATCATCAAAAAAGCAAGAGTTCCAGAAAAACATCTATTTCTGCTTTATTGACTATGCCAAAGCCTTTGACTGTGTGGATCACCACAAACTGTGGAAAATTCTGAAAGAGATGGGAATACCAGACCACCTAACCTGCCTTTTGAGAAACCTGTATGCAGGTCAGGAAGCAACAGTTAGAACTGGACATGGAACAACAGACTGGTTCCAAACAGGAAAAGGAGTACGTCAAGGCTATATACTGTCACCCTGCTTATTTAACTTCTATGCAGAGTACATCATGAGAAACGCTAGGCTGGAAGAAACACAAGCTGGAATCAAG
>SJYC01007451.1:0-24236 GCA_006408675.1 Madoqua kirkii | reverse complement strand
CTGGACATGGAACAACAGACTGGTTCCAAACAGGAAAAGGAGTACGTCAAGGCTATATACTGTCACCCTGCTTATTTAACTTCTATGCAGAGTACATCATGAGAAACGCTAGGCTGGAAGAAACACAAGCTGGAATCAAGGTTGCCGGGAGAAATATCAATAACCTCAGATATGCAGATGACACCACCCTTGTGGCAGAAGGCAAAGAGGAACTAAAAAGCCTCTTGATGAAAGTGAAAGTGGAGAGTGAAAAAGTTGGCTTAAAGCTCAACATTCAGAAAACGATGACATCCAGTCCCATCACTTCATGGGAAATAGATGGGGAAACAGTGGAAACAGTGTCAGACTTTATTTTGGGGGGCTCCAAAATCACTGCAGATGGTGACTGCAGCCATGAAATTAAAAGACACTTAATCCTTGGAAGAAAAGTTATGACCAACCTAGACAGTATATTCAAAAGTAGAGACATTACTTTGCCGACTAAGGTCCATCTAGTCAAGGCTATGGTTTTCCTGTGGTCATGTATGGATATGAGAGTTGGACTATGAAGAAGGCTGAGTGCCGAAGAATTGATGCTTTTGAACTGTGGTGTTGGATAAGACTCTTGAAAGTCCCTTGGGCGGCAAGGAGATCCAACCAGTCCATTCTGAAGGAGATCAACCCTGGGATTTCTTTGGAAGGAATGATGCTAAAGGTGAAACTTCAGTACTTTGTCCTCCTCATGCGAAGAGTTGACTCATTGGAAAAGACTCTGATGCTGGGAAGGATTGGGGGCAGTCGGAGAAGGGGATGACAGAGGATGAGATGGCTGGATGGCATCACTGACTCAATGGACATGAATCTGAGTGAACTCCGGGAGTTGGTGATGGACAGGGAGGCCTGGCGTGCTGCAATTCATGGGGTCGCAAAGAGTCGGACATGACTGAGTGACTGAACTGAACTGATATTTAGGACAGCCATCAGCCTCTAGAAATTGAGGGGAAAATATCAGAAAAGAGAAAGCCAAAGAACCATAAATTCTACGAATAAATTCTGCCCAAATCTCTGGCTGATGGAATCATGCATGCAAGAGATGGGGGCCAAGCAGCCTAGCTAAGGGTTAAAGAACTTGATTGCCAGTTTTCAAAATTTTTATTGTGAGTCCATGCAGCTTGTTATCTCTTAAAATAAAACAATTAACACTCTTTGTAGGAGTATAAGAGAGTCCAGCACCTTGTAAGCAAAAGACTCAAAATGTCCAGGAGACAAGCCAGAATTATTCAACATATAACAAACCATAGATATGCAGATGACGCCCTCCTTATGGCAGAAAGTGAAGAGGAATTAAAGAGGTCTTGATGAAAGTGAAAGAGGAGAGTGAAAAAGCAAGCTTAAAACTTAATATTCAAAAAACTAAGGTCATGGCATCCATTCCCATCACTTCATGGCAAATAGATGAGGAAACAATGAATGGAAAGAGAGACTCGATTTTCTTGGGCTCCAAAATCACTGCAGATGGCAATTGCAGTGATGAAAATAAAAGACACTTGCTTTTTGCAAGAAAAGTTATGACAAACCTAGACAGCATATTGGAAAAGATCATGGCATCCCACTCCAGTACTCTTGCCTAGAAACTCCCATGGACGGAGGAGCCTGGTAGGCTGCAGTCCATGGGTTCGCTGAGTCAGACACGACTGAGCGACTTCCCTTTCACTTTTCACTTTCATGCATTGGAGAAGGAAATGGCAACGCACTTCAGTGTTCTTGCCTGGAGAATCCCAGGGACGGGGGAGCACAATGAGCTGTTGTCTGTAGGGTCGCACAGAGTCGGACATGACTGAATCGACTTAGCAGCAGCAGCAGCAGACAGCATATTTAAAAGCAGAGACATCTCTTTGCTGGCAAAGGTCCGTATAGTCAAAGCTCTGGTTTTTCCTGTGATCGTGTATGGATGTGAGAATTGGACCATAAAGAAGGCTGAGCACCAAAGAATTGATGTTTTTGAACTGTGATGTTGGAGAAGGTTCTTGAGAGTCCCTTGGACTACAAGGAGATCCAACCAGTCAGTCCTAAAAGTCAACCCTGAATATTCTCATGGGAAGGGCTGACACTGAAGCTGAACCTCCAGTACTTTGGCCACCTCATGCGAAGAGTTGACTCATTGGAAAAGACTCTGATGCTGGGAGGGATTGGGGGCAGTCGGAGAAGGGGACCACCAAGGATGAGATGGCTGGATGGCATCACGGACTCAATGGATGTGAGTCTGAGTGAACTCCGAGAGATGGTGATGAACAGGGAGGCCTGGCGTGCTGCAATTCATGGGGTCGCAAACAGTCGGACACGACTGAGCGGCTGAACTTGAACTTGAGTGGGATTTTTGTTTTGGAATTTTTTTAGTTTTATTGAAATATAGTTGATTATAATGTGTTAGTTTCAGGCATATAGCGAGTGATCAGATACATATCCTTTGTAGTCTTTTTCATATTCTTTCCCCTTAGAAGACATCAGGTATAGTTGCCTGTACTCTACAGTAGCTCCTTGTTAATCTATTTTACATATGATAGTGTCTATATTTTAATCTGAAACTCCTAATTTGTTCCACCTTTACTTTCTTCTTTGGTAGCCATAAGTTTGCTTTTTATGTACAAGTCTATTTCTGTTTTGTAAACAGGTTCATTTGTATCATTTTCTTTTAGATTTCACTTGTGAGTGATATCATAAATTTATCTTTCTCTGTCTATCTTACTTCAGTTTGTATGTAGGGGAAAATGGCATCATTTCTTTCTGTTTATGGCTGAGTCTATTCAACCATAGATAGATAGATAGATAGATAGATAGATAGATCTATATATATATCTATATATATCACATTTTCTTTATCCGTTGATCTATTTTTGGACTTAGATTGCTTCCATGTCTTGGCTGTTGTAAATAGTGATGCTATGGTTTTTTTATGTTGAATGCCCAGTTCAGAACAGTTCTGCCTACATTTGGAGCATGTAGGAACAGTGGTTGGTCCTTAAATTTATGTACCAACAAGAAGAGGACATCAGTGTGGAGATGGGCACCCCCTCCCACGGAGGGAAGCCGGCCCCGTGGCAGCTGCCGTTGAGACGGGTCACAGCTGAGGCCGTGGCTGCCAGAGCGTGGTGGAGCTCGCCCTGGCTCCAGCGTGCGGTAAACCCAGGCCCAGGCTTCCCTTCTCGTCAGCAAGCTCCCTGCAGAGGGCCAGCTGGAGGTGTCCTAGGGTGGACGCAGCAGTCTGGACAACAGGTCCAGAGCTGTCTGAAGTGTGCCATACTGTGAATCCATCTGACTGGCAGGGGTGAGAGGACCAGACCAACTAACTCAGAAGATATGCGCAGTCACCAAGAGAATGCAGAGGGATGCGGGGCCGTCGCCGTGGGAGAGGGGGATGCAGGGCCATTGCCGTGGGACAGGGGAATGCGGCACTGTCGCCGTGGGAGAGGGATGCGAGTGTGTGGATCTCGGTCGTTTGGAACTCAAAGCCCCGTGGTTATCTCTGGGGCTCCCTGGTGGTCAGACAGGAATGAACCTGTGGCAGTGCAGGAGACCCAGGTTCTGTCACTGGGTCAGAAAGATCCTCTGGAGAAGGGACTAGCTCCTCACTCCAGTATTCTTGCCTGGAGAATTCCAGGGACAGAGGAGCCTGGTGAGTTACAGTCCGTGGGGTCACAAATGACATGACTGAGCAACAATATAAAATAAGCAATTTCAGGTTATATGAAGAGACCCACACTTAATTCCCTCAAGTTCAAGTGTGTTTCATATTTCTAGCAAACGATTATGATTCAACTCTGAGGCAGCAAATAACACATTTCTGGTATGGAAGAGAAATGATTTTAAATAGTATTGTAAAGTACTGATTTCTATATAAAGGACTCAGTCAACCATACAAAATGTGTTTTCTTTCCCCCCCAAATCTACTGTTTTGGTGATAATTAGCACAAAAGAAGCACACTCTCCTTTGTGGTGTCCTTTGTGTGTTTCAGTTTCGCCTTCTGCGTTTGCAAAAGGCAGAACACTGAGGAGCCATGGTGGCCGCTTTAACCCCAGGAGGTGGTGACAGTCAAATCGTCCAGCCCCTGAAAACTTCTTCACAAAGAATGTCTTGTAAGAGGAAGCAGCGCTTTATTGAAGGGAGAAGAGAGCAAAGTGAGAGCTCGGTTTCTTCGTGAAAATTTTAGACGCGAAAGCAATAGTCGTTCATCAAACCTGACTTTTCCTTCTGTAGTTCCAATAGCCGGTGGAAAGTCTCATTAAGTCTTCATCGTTTGTGTTACCACAGTATGCTTTGTATTTTATTTCTTTTATATATTCTGAGTATTGGTTTGCACTTGGTGTATCTGCTTCTCGCTTAAGAATACTGCTGGAATCCTGGTCCTAAAGTCAACGAAACTAGTGCTGAAGCATAGACATTATGGTGCTGTGGTGTCTTCTTGCTAGTTTAATTCACATTTCCCCAATGACACCTTTCCACATGCTCAGTTGCCATCTAGATGTTTTCCCTGGGGAGGTGTCTGCTGTGGTCTGTGGCCTGTTTTAATCAGTGTTTTCTGTTGTTGAGTTTTAAGAGTTGTGTGTATGTTTTGGATAACAGACCTTTATCAGATGTATCAGATATTTCTCCCAGTCAGTGGCTTGTCTTATCATTTTTTGACAGTATCTTTGGCAGAGCAGATTTTTAATTTTAATAAAGTTCAGCTCATCAATTAACTTTTTCACGGATCATACCTTTGCTGTTATATCTCGGAAGTCATCACCAAACCCAGTGTCATTTCAATTTTCTCCAAGATTGTCTTCCAGGAGTGTTATAGCTTTGCATTTTATATTTTTGGTCTGTGATCCACTTTGAGTTATTCTTTGGAAAGGGTGTAGGATCTGTGTCTAGATTCACTTTTTTGCTTATGGATGTCCAGTTATTCCAGTGCCACTTGCTGAAAGATTGTATTTTTTCCATTGTGTTGCCGTTGCCCTTACTTGTAGAATCTATATCAGAATATACTTTTAAACTTACCCTATGGTGTCCCACCTTTTTCCCCACTACTTTTGCAAGCTTTGCTTAAATTGTATCCAAGCCTATACAGTTGTATCTATGTGTGTCTGTGCATGAATATTTGGGAACATCTAAAATGGATGTCCACCTGAAAATCTCTGTGGGGTGCTGACTGACCCACCCTAGCCCATCCAGAATGGTCCCAGTGCATGTGAATAGTACCCAGCCCCGACCGCACATCTTCCCGGGATGTGCTCGCTCTGTGTCCCTGTAGATAAGTGTGAAGAGAGTGGTATAAATACAAAGCATTCTGTGGTCAGGGTCTTCCTCCTGTGTTTCACCCTTAAGAAGTACACCTGCTTCTTGCTTCTTGGAAGGAACGCTATGACAAACCTAAACAGCATATTAAAAAGCAGAGACGTTACTTTACCGACAAAGGTCCCTATAGTCAAAGCTATGGTTTTTCCACTGTGTGGATATGAGTTAGACCATGAAGAAGGCTGAGTGACAAAGAATTGATGCTTTTAAACTGTGGTGTTGGAGAAGACGCTTGAGAGTCCCTTGGACTGCAAGGAGATCAAACCAGTCCATTCTAAAGGAGATCAGTCCTGAAAATTCACTGGAAGGACTGATGCTGAAGCTGGAGCTCCAATACTTTGGCCACTTAATGCAGAGAACTGACTCATCGGAAAAGACCCTAATTCTGGGAACCATTGAAGACAGAAGGAGAAGGGGAAACTGCACTTGAGAGGCAGATGTTCATGTTTTGTGGGATGGGGCGTTGCACTGGGGTCTTGAAGGGTGGATAGGAATGTGCTAGATACTGAACAGGATGATGCAGGTGGCGGGAACCTTGTGGAGGCTGGCGTGTGTGAGTCCTGTAGGAGGGGTAAGATGCGGTAGGAAGAATCAGGGCCCCACTGAACAGCTGCCTGGCTGCCACAGACATTATTTGGGTTTGATTCTACTTACAATTTAAGTAGGGAGTGAGCTTGCCAGGTGGTTCAGTAGTTAAAAATTTTGCCTGCCAGTGCAGGAGATGGGGAGATACAGGTTTGATTCCTGGGTCAGGAAGATACCCCTGGAGGAGGAACCAGCACTCCATCCACACTGATATTCTTGCCTGGAGAATCCCATGGACAGAGGAGCCTGGTGGGCTTCCGTCCATGAGGTCTCAGAGAGCTGGACATGACTTAACAACTGGGCCCTCGAGATCATGACACCAAGTAAAGCCCAGCTTCTGTCCAGGAGCGCCCTGAGGGTCTCTGGCCAAAACGGCCTGTCTGTCCTCTTGAGTGGAATCAAAGCTGAGCAGCTCCCACCTTCCTCCTGCCCTCTTCTTAGAATATTCTGCTGTTCCTTGTCGTCATTCAAGGCAAATGTCCAGCTCCTCAGAGAGGTCTCTCAGCCCTCCAGTTTAATTGCCTGTGTAAGCTCTCCATCCTCAGCCCACAAATGTTTCTGTCTTTAAACAGTGGGTCACCACTTAAAATTGTCCAGGCCATTCTTCTCTCTCCTGTCTCCAGGATGTGAGCTTGTGAGTCGAGGGACGGAATCTGTCTTCTCTGAGGCTGTTTGCTCAAGTGGGCCTGTGCCTGGCACTTAGTAGGTATCTAGGGAAATTCTGAGTAAACACGTGAGTGACCGGTAGTAGGAGCACTGTGGAAACTACCTTGGGGACGGGAAAAGCTGGAGGCAGACCGTGAGGTGAGAGGACTTCAAAGTAAGCCAGGCAGAGATGCTCTGGTTCTGAACGAGGCAGCGGCAAAAGGAAGGAGGGAGCAACTCAGGAGAAGACCCGGAGCCCATCCAGAGCCACGTGGTGGAAGAGGTATGCCCCCCGGGACATCCCCAGCATCCAAAGATACAGGGGAGAGGACACTTACAGACAGAGCCGAAACCTAGGTTCGGTCTTGAGAGCAAAAGTAAGACTCTCCTTTGACCACGCCCCTTTGGAGTCTCCCAAAGCCCCGCTGCATCCCTGCTTTGCTTGCATCTGGGCGGCAGCAGCAGCAGCACCTTCCTCTACCTCCCGTGGCCGTGTGCACCCTGCAGCTCCTCTTCCTGCCCTGCCCACTCTCTCCCCTCTGCTGTGGCTCCTCCAGGGTTCCTCTGTCCCCTTCCTCCAGTGTGTGTTATCTGCTCCTCCATTACCAACCGTTCCCCTCCATGCAGATAGTTCTCAACCTGCCAGGCGTGACCTCACTCCCCGGGAGTTCCAGGAACAACTGCCGTCCAGGATCCCCCGTGTGTTTCCTGAGGACATGGGTCCCAAAGCATAACCCGTGCTACACTATATCATTAAGATCTCTTTTTTACAGTTCTTCTGTGCATTTTTCCCATCTCTTCTGCTCTCCTCTGCTTCTATTAGGTCTTTATCGCTCCTGTCCTTTATTGTGCCCATCTTTCAGTGAAGCGTTCTTTTGATATTTCCCATTTTCTTGAAGAGCCCTCTAGCCTTTACCCTTTCTGTTTTCTTTGCATTCTTCATTGAAGAAGGTCTTCCTGTCTCTCCTGCTAGTCTCTGGAACTCTGTGTTTAGTTCAGTGTAACTTTCCCTTTCTCCCTGGCTTTTCCTTTCTCTTCTTTTCTCAGCTATTTGTAAAGCCTCCTCAGAAAACCTCTATGCCTTCTTGCATTTCTTTTTCTTTGGGATGGTTTTGTTTGCCTCCTCCTGCACAATATTCGGAGAAGGCGATGGCACCCCACTCCAGTCCTCTTGCCTGGAAAATCGCATGGACAGAAGAGCCTGGTGGGCTGCAGTCCATGGGGTCGCTAAGAGTCGGACACGACTGAACGACTTCACTTTCACTTTTCACTTTCATGCATTGGAGAAGGAAATGGCAACACACTCCAGTGTTCTTGCCTGGAGAATCCCAGGGACACGGGAGCCTGGTGGGCTACTGTCTATGGGGTCGCACAGAGTTGGACATGACTAAAGCGACTTAGCAGCAGCAGCAGCAGCAGCAGCAGTATATTACGGACCTTCACCCGTAGTTCTTCAGGCACTCTGTTTACTAGATCTAATCCTTTGAATCTATTTGTCACCTCCACTATATATTCATAGAGGATTTGATTTAAGTCGTACCCGACTGCCCTAATGGTTTTCCCCACTTTCTTTAGTCTAAGCCTGAATTTTTCTATGAAAAGCTGATGACCTGAGCCACAGTACGCTCCAGGTCTTGTTTTTGCTGACTGTATACAGCTTTTCCATCTTTGGCCACAAAGGATGCAATCAGTCTGATTTTGGTACTGACTATCTGGTGATGTCCATGTGTAAAGTTGTCTCTTGTGTTGTTGAAAAAGGGTGTTTGCTATGAACAGTGCATTCTCTTGCCAGAATACTATTAGCCTTTGCTCTGCTTCATTTTGTACTCCAAGGCCAAACTTGTCTGTTACTCCAAGTATCACTTGACTTCCTACTTTTGCATATACTATTGATACTGTGTACAAAATGGATAACTGATGAGAACAGACTGTTTCCTGATGCACAGGAAACTCTACCCAGGGCTCTGTGGTGACCTACATGGAAAGGAAATTCAAAAAATAGGGTGGGTGTGTGTGTGTGTGTGTGTGTGTGTGTGTGTGTACACATATACTATGGCTGATTCACTTTGCTGCACAGCAGAAAACAGCACAACATTGTAAAGCAACTATAATAAAAAATTTTTTAAAGAATGAAATTCTATCATTTACAGCAACATGGATGGACTTGGAAACTATCAAACTGAAAGAAGTAAACCAGGCAGAGAAAGACAAATACCATATGCCACTTAAAATGATATAAATGAATTTATTTACAAAACAGAAGTAGAGCCACAGACAGGAACTAGTCTCTGCGGTTGCCAAAAGGGGAGGGGGGAAGACATACACACGACTATGTATGAAACAGACGACAAACAAGGACCTGCTGTCCAGCACAGAGAGCTATGCTCATGCCTTATAATAACCCATAATGGAAAAGAACCTGAAAAAGTTGATATGTATAATTGAATCTTGCTGCTGTACACCTGACAGCAACATGCCATTATAAATAAACTATATTTTAATAAAATGAAAATTTGTAGAAAGAAAAGAAAGCAAGAAAAAAAATTAAAATTAAAACACAAAGATTATAAATCTTCAGATAACTGTTTAGTAGGAGAAAAATTAACCCTTTACAAATATCTGTTGGAGAGGTATAAGAATCTTTGGTACACATTGGGGAAATAGGAAGGAAAAATCAGACTTAAAGATTTTATGTTAAAAATCTCTATTTAAGGACCAAGAGCACATAATCAGCATTCTGTCTTAGGGCATTTTGTGCTAAGTGAGGTAGAAAGAAAGTGCTGAAATAGCAACTTTTGTTTCTTCTCATAACTTTCCATGAAGCACGCCCAGTGTTTTTCTTTCTGGAATTACCGAAGATGGTGATGACAGAAACTGTTTTCCCTGGCAGCTCGCCTGCTCCCACCTGTGAAGAGGGCTTTAATTTTCAGGGATGGAATATACACAACCAAAGGGAGTCATTTAGCTGACCCAAGGCACTCGAGTTTGGGTGGAGACTTTTCAGCCTTTCTTAGGAGTCTAAGAATAAGACAGAATCCAAAAACATTGACTAGATACCAGAATTTCCATGGCTAAAAGTATGGTGCCCTGGTCATCTCATAGTAGCAAATAACTGATAAATTCCCCACATCTTGGGCATAGGTCTATGCATGGTTTTACAGTTCCTGGAAGGACTCTTTTTTATTTTTCTTTCTAACTTTGGGAATGAACTTATCAGTTCAGTTAGCTTTTGCTCCATCCATCTGTCCAGATGACACCCAGAAATAGGGAGAACGGGAGACACTGCTTTCCTTAACACGATGCTGGCTCCCATAGCATCCACGCTGGTTTGTCTGTGCACATGTGCCAAGTCTCTTCACTCGTGTCCAGCCCTTTGTGACCCTGTGCACTGCAGCCCACCGGGCTCCTCTGTCCATGGGATTCTCCAGGCAAGAATACTGAACTGGGTTGCCATGCCCTCCTCCAGGGGATCTTCCCGTCCCAAGGATCAAACCCACATCTCTTACATCTCCTGCACTGGCATGAAGGTTCTTTACCACAAGCACCACCCAGGAATTCCCACTTTATTTGTAGTGAGCAAAATTAAATCGTGGCATCACCGACTCAATGGACATGAGTTTGAGTGAACTCTGGGAGAGAGTGAAGGACGGGGAAGCCTGGTGTGCTGCAGTTCATAGGGTTGCAAAGAGCTGGACATGACTTAGTGATTGGACAAAACAACAACGGTATCATCTGACAGCAAGATTACCTTTTGAATTTAAGACTATACAGGTACTCCAAGATTGAGAGTCCCCACATATTATGTCATCGGTGACTGTGCTGGATGTACTGTTTATGGTGGGACTTAGGAACCCTTGTAAGACCAGGATATGATGTCACCATCTCCTTGAATCCCCTCCCCAGATTCCCAGAAGGAAAGTCACAGGTTAGTACTAATACCTGACTCTTTCCCCCGGGCTGTCTCACCTGGGGAAGGGTATAGAGAAGGGGTGTTTAGACAACCGCCCACTGAGGGCAGATCAGATCTGTTGAGTAGGTGGGGTCTGGACGTTGGAAGGGAAGCATCCTTGAGAAAATGCAAAGCTAAATAAAGTGACAGAAACAAGTAAATCCCAAAGGAAACACGCCCTTGGGGTGTCAACTGAAAAATGATGCACAAACTGAAAGTTGAGAATTATGTTTTATTCAGCAGATACAACTAAGGACTGAAGCCTGGGACACAGCCTCTCAGATAAGCTCAGAAGAGGTAACAGGTGGTGGGGCGGGATATATAGCGATTTTTGCAACAAAGACCAGGTAGTTGGAACATCCAAAGATTAGTGTTACTTAAAGAAAAGCAGACGTTTGAAGTTAAGGAATTTAGCACTTTTCTATGTCCAGGAAGATGCAAGATGCTCACTGAAATCATCCTTTGGTATGCACCTCAGTCATCTAGGGCCAGTATCCGCGAGCTGGTGATGGACAGGGAGGCCTGGCGTGCTGCGATTCATGGGGTGGCAAAGGGTCGGACACGACTGAGCGACTGAACTGAAGTGAACTGAACTGACCCTATGCTTTCTCATCCTGAGTCTCAGAGTCCACCATTGCGGTGGTGGCGGCTGCAGTGTCTGAAGGTTTGATGGTGGCATCCTGTCTCCAGGCAGAGTTCCCTTCAGGGCTTACCATTGGGGAGGTTATAATGTGATGTTTTGATGGCTGCAGCATCCTTTGTTTACTGATATCGTGCAGTATTTTTTCGCTAGTGGGCTGGCCACAGCCAGCTCCAGGGACTTGCTAATTCCCTGAGTGATGCACCTTGACCCAAAGGCCCAGACTTTGAACTCTATTTCCTCCCTGGCTGCTACTTCCCCTTCCCTCCCTGAGGGCATGGCACCATGACCAGTGAAGTCAGTCTGCCTGGGTTCTTGGATAATCTCTGCAGGTGCCCGGATGAACAGAACTGGACCAGTGCAGCTGTGGGAGCAGTGGCTTAGCATCTCCTGGCAGGCAGGTTGGAGCTGCCCCAGGTGCCAACCTGATCCTCACTTACCCTCTGGTCTGCTCCAGCACAGATTTCACAGCAAAGGTTCCCTCTGCCCAGAGCTCGCTGTCTGCTCCCATCCAGTTCCCTCAGCAGCTTCTGCCACAAGAGTTTACTTTTGTTTTCATTGAAACCTACTGGACATATAACATTATTGTATTTCAGGTGCCCTGTGTGCAGATTTGATATATTCGTATACTGTAATCTGATTGTAGCAACAGTCAGCACCTGTCTTCCCCCACATGCCTATCCTTTCTCTTTTTCTGGTGGGAAGAATCAAGATCTAGTGTTTCAGCAAGTTTGATGATTATCATATAATATTATTGCCTATGATCGCTGTGCTAAGTACTAGATCTCCAAGGCTTTTTCATCTACTCTCTGTAAGTTTGTTTCCTAAAACTACCTCTCTCCTCCCTCCTCTCTCCTCATACCTCAGCCTCTGGTCACCACCGTTTTACTGTTTTTACAAGTTTGAGTTTTTTAGATTCCACATATTCTGAGTCATCTTAGCGCAGTACCCTCAAGGTCTATTCACGTTGTCACAAGTGGCGTCCAAATGGCCAACAGACGGACACGTGAAAAGATGTTCAATATGACTCTTCAGGGAAGTGCAAATCGGGACCACAATCAGTATCACCGCACACCTGCCAGAAAGGCTGTTATCAAAAAGTCAGGAAATAACAAATGTTGGCCACAGTGTGAAGAGGGAGCCGTCGTGCTCTGTTGGTGGGAATGAAAAATGGTGAGCCACTATGGAAAGCATTAAGAGGCTTCTCAAAAAATTAAAAATAGAACTGCCCTACAACCCAGAAATTCTACTGGGTACATTCCCAAAGGAAATGAAATCAGTATATTGAGATCTCTGCCCTCGTGGGCAGGGCACAGGGTGGGAAGCATTTGCAGATTTCAGGCAGAGCATGGCCTGCCGTGCTGTCTTGTGGAAGGATCTCGGGTGGGTGTGGGGAGGCCAGGGCGGGGCTGAGACACTTAGGCAGCTGAGAAATGACTGTGGGTTCAGGCGAGTAGTGACAGGGCCACAGAGGAAGACTGGCCTCTGTTGGAGGGATGTGGACTATTCCAGGAAGATACGCAGCATCTGGCCCAGAACAGCTGGAAACAGAGTTATTGTTCCCCTGAGATGGAGGAGGCAGGGGGAGGAGCACGCTAGCAGTAAAGACGACCCCACCACTGCAGGAGATGAAAGAGATGCAGGTTCTGTCCCTGGGTCAGGAAGGGCCTCTGGAGTAGAAAACGGCAACCCATTCCAGTATGCTCGCCTGGGGAATCCCATGGACAGAAGAGTCGGCGGGCTCCAGTCCATGGGGTCACAAAGAGGTGCAGTCGCCTAGAGCGACTTAGCATCCGTGCACGTGGGGGAGGAGCAGGTCTGGGGAGAGAATCAAGGGGTTGGTTTGGGCAGGCACCTGCCCGTGTCCAGGCGCCCTTGTCGACAGGCATTCAGGTGTGTGGCCGTGGAGCTCAGGGGCGTTCAGGCCAAGCTGTGAACCTGCCAGCCTGCACAACGGTGGCCTTGACCCCACTGAATATGGAAAAACCACCTTGAAAGTTCTCAGGAATAAAGGGAAGTAGCCAAGGACTGCCCAGGGGTGGGCCCAGCTGCCAGAAGCCCGAGGGGGGACATGTGGGCAACAGGCCCCCTGGAAATGCGCCCCCAGCCCCACGCCCGTCCCAGGCTGCTGCATCTTACCCCTGTCCTGCGCCCTGTGGCACCTCACCCCTGACAGCCTGCCCACCCGTCTCTCCTCCGCACTGCGCTGGTGTGAAGGCCCCGCCCGCCTGGTGGGTGTTAGCGCCCTCCGCACAGTGGCCCTGTCCATCCTTATCCTGCCTGAGCTCTGCAGCCTCTGACTCTCCTGATCACTTCGTGCTCCATGACACCGCACCCCCTCAGGTTTTTCCAGCTCTCGAACAGCTTCCCAGAAACTTCCGTCCTACACCAGCCTCCTGAAAGTTAGGCCTGCTTACGGGTTTGTCTTTTCCTTTCTCCCCTGACACTCTTCTTGGACAGTCCTATGCATGCTTAGCTTCAGTGCACTGCCGTGCAAGTGTCTCAGTGGGACACCTCCCGCCTGTCCACAAGGAAGTTCCACAGACATGGTCAAAACCAACCCCCTTGCTTCGTTTGCTTTAGGGAGGCCCCCTGAAGTGTTTCTCCACACATGCACCCTGTGGCGAGGACAGTGCCATTGTCCCTGAGACATGAGATCATTACCTACCTCCCTTCCAACGAAATCAGCCGCGAGGTCCTGTCCATCTTGCTCACCTCTTATTGTCAGTGCGAAGCGCAGTTTCTGACATATAATAGCCTCCTACAAAGTCACCTGTCCTCAGGGGAAAACGGGCATTTGTTTCATCATACAGATGCTTTTGGTTACAGCATTCACTTAGTTAATGGATATTTAGTGCCCACCCAAAATATGCCAAGGACAATTGCCAGCACTAAGGAGACAGCAGCAAATCCCGCAAAGGGTCCACCTTCACAAAACAGGGTACTGTGTCAGAGACCACGGGCTGGCCCCACGTGCATCCCCTTTTGTAAGCAGAAGTGTCAGAGCGGTCAGCTCTGTGGTCTTCAGCAGGTGACGGGGGCCCTCTAAACCCACCTCCCTTTTCTGGACAGTGAGACAGATGTTCACTCCACCGGGTTGTTTTGATGATTAAACAGGGCAGCGGGGATGCACAGGGACCCTCAGTGCAGCATCTTCCTCTCGGCACGTAAGCTGGGGGCATCAGCGCTCTCGTTCATTAGTCAAGGTGAGCCACGTGGGACTGGTCTTAAAAAATCATTCAGCTTCTGGTCCTCTGTGTCCTCACCTGTGAAATGAAAGAGCTGGAGTTCCCGCTCTAGAATTTTGTGTTCTGTGATGTCCTTTGGTTTGTTTCCTGTTTTTTTAGCAGACACATATATATCACTTCCTAACAGCATTTCTGGCAGCTGAGGACATTTCTGAGCACTCACGTGATACGTATGTGATGCCTTATGGTCCCCTGTGAGGTGGGCACTACTATCTACTATTGTTCCATTGAAAAGCAAAGAGCAGGTCAGAGAAATGAGTATCTGAGTGAGCATGGGCGGCTGGCTTAGATTCTGTGTGACTCTCAGCTCCCAGGGTGGCCTCACTTTTCTTGCTGGAGGTACTATCAGCACATGTAACCCCCAGAAACCTAGCTAGCACGCCTAACCACATTCTCTGAGGAGCTGCCATTCCAAGACTGGGGTCCTTCCAGGTTTGATTCTGGAGGTGACCTCCAGGTGTCTAGGTCCCATTGCACTGTCTGCCGTTGGCTCGGGGGGGTGATGAGAGGGGTCAGAAGGTGAAAGGTCTTAGTAGAAACTACCCATCAGTGAGGATGGCATTCTCTGTCCATTTCATGATATTAACATATTTAATCCTCCCAGGCACTAAAGAAACAATAAATATTTTCATGCCTGTTTAACAAGTGGAGAAATTGAGGCAGAGAGAGATTAAGCAGCTTATCTCACAGTGAAGCAGAACTCTAACCCTGCTTCCTACCTCCAGGGTCCAAGCAAGACCACCATGCTACGCTCTCCTCTTGCTGATATATTTTTCTACGCTGTTATTGTTCAAATCCTTGTGATCATCCTCTTAAAAAGCACAAGTGTATTTAGAGGAAAATTATACAGAATAATCATCATGTAGAAGCAGTAGTTGAAATTTTAAATGAGAGCAACCTCATTAGACCTTAATGTTGGCATCCTGGTGTCCCTGGACAATGAGAACATGATCAAGAAATAAGTACCTTAGAATCCGGGACCCAGCCTCCGAGATCTAATGCCTAATGGTCTGAGGTGGGGCTATTGTAATAATAACAGAAATGAAATGCACAATAAATATAATGTGATTGATATAATGTGATTGAATCATCCTGAAACCTTCCCCACACCATCTGGAAAACTTGTCTTCTGTAAAACTGGTCCCTGATGCCAAAAAGGTTAGGAACTGCTGCCCTAGATGACTGAGGATTTATCCCTTAAAGTAAAAATCTGTTCTGTTTAGATCTTAATTAAGCAGTTCCAAGGGAAATCTTTCTTGACTGCATCACTCGTTTTTCAGAATTCTCGGATATGACACTGACTCTTCCCAGGAAACTCTGGATTTATTGTTTGTTGTTGTTCAGTAGCTAATTTGTGTCTGAGTGAGTGAGTGAAGTCACTCAGTCGTGTCTGACTCTTTGCGACCTCATGGACTGTAGCCTACCAAGCTCCTCTGTCCATGGGATTTTCCAGGCAATAGTACTGGAGTGGATTGCAGTTTCCTTCTCCAGGGGATCTTCCCAACCCAGGGATCGAACCCGGGTCTCCCTCATTGTAGACAGACGCTTTACCTTCTGAGCCACCAGGGAATCCCATGGACTGCAGCATCCCAGGCTCCCCTGTTCTTCACTGTCTCCTGGGGTTTGCTCAAACTCATGTCTGTTGAGTTGGTCATGCCATCCATCCAACCATCTCATCCTCCACTGCCCCCTTCTCCTGCCCTCAATCTTTCCCAGAATTAGAGTCTTTTCCAACGAGTCAGCTCTTCACATCAAATAGCCAAAGTATTGGAGCTTCAGCTTCAGCGTCAGTCCTTCCAATGAACATTCAGGGTTGATTTCCTTAAGGATTGACTGGTTTGATCTCCTTACTATCCAAGGGACTCTTAAGAGTCTCCAGCACCACAGTTCAAAAGCATCAGTTCTTTGGTGCTCAGCCTTCTTTATGGTCCAACTCTCACATCTTTGCACGACTACTAGAAAAACCATAGCTTTGACTGGACGGACCTTTGTTGGCAAAGTGATGTTTATTCTTTAGACCAAGCTTGGCAGGAGCCTGGCAGGTGTGGCAGGGCAGGAGCCTCCTGTTACGGATCACAGACATGAGCTGGCAGCCAGCTTCTCCCTGGTTCTAAAAAGGTGAGATTTCCAGCAGGCCAGATTTTTCCTGGATAAGATGCTTCAGAGGGGAAAGGAAGCATCAGTTACAACATCAAGTTTTCAGATTCTAATGTGTGCTATTACTGGGGTTTTTTGATGATAACATAGGTGCCTGCAGATTTATGAAATAGTTGTCATTTGTGTTGTAAGCTCATTTCATCACTTTGGGAGAAATGTAGAGCACGTAACAAGATTAAGTCCAGATTGATTTAATAAAAGCTATGAAAAAGTATACCAGGAGACTACATTAAAGTAATAAGAATTTTAAACATTTGAAATCAAGAAGCCCTTTCTTAGTATGACCCTGGGTTAGCAAAAGAAGGTGGGGCCAGGGGGAAGACTTGACAGGTTGAACTAAATAACTTTTATATTCCAAACAACATAAAAAAAATACAGAAAATTAAAAGACCGTAAGAAGCTAGGGAAGATATTCACAACATATATGTCATTTAGAGGATTGATACTAAGATAAGGATAACACCACAGTAGGGAGAAAACAGCTTACCGGATACGGACTTTCTCACACGCACAAGTAAAGAATAATCATTAAAAAATGCTAGATCTAAAAAGTAATTGGGATACTTTTCACTGACTCTGATAAAAACCAGAATTGTTATCTTGGTTCTGCTGTTGACTGGGGTGGGGAGTTAATGAGGGTGTAAACTATAACACAGCCCTTGTGAAGGTCTGTTGGGCGATGTGTCTCTTGTTTTGTCTTAAATTTTATTTTATTGTGCTGAGAACCCTTGATGTGAGACTCAGCCCTGAACCATGCCGTGTACCACACGTCCCCCTTGATTCTGCATGCAGGGTTGTGCAACAGACACCTGGAGCTCACCCACCTTGCTTGGCTGAAATGCCTGCTGGTTAGTGACCCCCCCCAACCCGCCTCGCTTCCCCAGCCCTGGGCAACCACCATTCTACCCTTCGGTTCTGTAAATTTGCCTAGTGTATTAGACCTCTGTGTGAGTAGAATCGTGCAGTATTTGGCTTTCCAGGTCTGGCTTATTTCAGATAGCACAGTGTCTTCGGGGCTCATCTGTGTTGTCACATGTTGAAGAATGTCCTTCTTGTTTCATGACTGAGTGCTCTTCCATTGTACGGAGGGACTACAGTTTCTTTACCTGTTCATCTGTCGGTGGACATTTAGGTCATTTCTGCATCCTGGCTCTTGTGGACAGTGCTGCAGTGAACATTGGAGTACATGAATCACTTTGAGATCTCGATTTCAGTTCATTTGAAAATTGCATTGCCTGTGAGCCAGTGAGTTTATGGAGCTGTGTTAGAAGAGAACAAAATGGAAACAGATTAAATATGTGAGGAGCCTCTTTGCAAATGTATTCGAAATAGCTGTTGGAAAAATCGAAATGCCAAACCTTGAGGATAGGTACACACACGTGGGGTTCCTGCAGGGGTGGACCCATCCTCTTCTCAGGACGTGGGAGAGATGGGAGAGATTTCCTACCCAGCAGTGGGCAGTATCACAGGTGGAAAAGCAGTTTTCCTTCTGAGAGTGTGTTCTCGCTTTAGTAAATATTCATATATGTAGATACACAGAAAACAGGCTGAGGAGAAATACATCAATTTAATAGAGGTTGTCTTTTAAGGGTAGAGGTGAGGAGTTTCACTTAGCATTTCATATGCCCCTCTATTATTTGAAATATTTTTAGTGATCATATGTAGTCTTCATTTGTTAGAGTAAGAACAATAGAGTAGTCACATTTTGAACGAAAGAGAAATGAGAATACGAGGCCAGGGCTGTGTTATACTTGCAGGCTCTCATAAATTCCTCTATAATATGCTCCATTTATATAAAAAATTCCTACTTCATTCTTTCTTATATTCAAATAAACATTTGATTCCTGAAGTGCAAAGGCAAGAAGTGAGAATTTGTGGCAATTGAGAGATTGATAGATCTCACCCTTTACTATAGAGAACTCAAAGGCAAGCAGAACTCAAGGGAGCCGGCATGGCAGCAGATGGCTAGGACTCGAGGAGGGGAGCTAAGGGCTGACCTCTGCGTGATGCTCTGCTCCCACATCTGGGCAGGAAGAGCTGACTGTCACCCAGAGGACGTCAGGGGTCTTCCCTGAGAAGCAGCCTTCAGGAGTGAGGAAGATTTCAGCAGGGGCAGATATAAGTGCTGGGAAAGGAAGGGTGTTCTAGGCAGAAAGGACAGCTTGAGAAAAGGCAAGGAAGCAGGGACCCAGCTGGGCACAGCCAAGCCCCCTGGAGCTGTTGATTCAACAGAAAAAAGATGCTCCTGGTTTCCTTCTTTCACTTGCGTGTGCCAGGGCCCAGCTTGGAGCTTACTGGTACCAAGCACACGTGCCTTGAATGACGGATGGATGAGGCAACAGGAATAGATATTTCCATTCAACACTCTCAGAGTCTTATCTTCCAGACCTGAGGAAAATGGTTTAAACCAAGATCAAATCTCAACTCTGCCCACTTGGGAGCTGTCTGACCTTGGGCAAGCAATCTTTTACAAGCTTTAGTTTCTTCCTTTATAAAACAGAAATAGTGAGATTACGTCTCTCTGGGGGCCATTGAGGCAGTTTTATGATATGCATTGGCACCCTTAGTAAATGTTTAATAAATTCTCATTGCTGCCAGTGTTAATAATATTTTCTATTAGCCTGTATATATTGGGTTTTAAACACCTAAACAAACTTTCTGGCCAATCTAGTACTTTTGTTTAAACACCTTAAACTAACAAAAGCTCCAGGAAAAAAAAGAGAAGTTTGCCCATTAGATCTTGTCTTGGTTGGAGTCTCAGACCTTGCCAGACATTTTGCAAAGGCATTACCTTATTGATCAGAGGCAGCCGTGTGCCCGGAAAACGCATGGTCTTCAGCCATTGTTGAGAGGCTGTGCTTCTGTCCAGGAGAAGGGCAACCAGGGGCAAAGCTGGACCGTCTTGGCAAAGGCTCGAGGAGTTTGATGCTTCTCCAAATCTTGTAACGAGGAGTGAGCCAGAACTTTCTTTCAACGGGGAAAAATTGCTTTTCCAAGCTGCTGAGCCAGAATCGCTTTCCTGATCCGTTTTTCTAATTATCTCCCACTTGCTGCCGGCGCTCGGCAGAATCTGGAACGCGTCGTCATTATACAGACGTCAGTGGGAGCTGAGCAGGCACTGATCAACCAGCGTGAACTCACAGAGGAGACTGTGTCCCAAGTCAGCCCCAAACTGCAGCTCCCAGCAGCGTTTCCAGCCAGGAGATCACGTCATGTTACAGAATTCGCTCTCCCCCATTCGATGGTGGGCATCAGTAGGAGGTCAGGAACTCTGTCATTCCCACGCGTCCTTTGAAGTCACTGTTCTTCCAGTCACAGAACAAGGAACGAGCAATAGCTGGGGAGTTGCTGGGAAAGTGAACAAGTGGCATTAAGCAAAATATCTCGTCATCTTTTAAGAAGAGATTGAGGGATGTGGACTGGAAAATCACACAGGCAGGCACAACCATAGTGTTTGAGCAATCCTGATTAATGAATGGATGACTGTCAGCCCCGAAAGAAGAAATCCAGGAACCAGAGCCAAGGCTCTCTGCCTTTCAGCATCATCATCGCATGCAGCTCGGTGAAGATGGAGGCAGGATTATGGTAGTGCTGGTGGACAGCAGGTGGCCACCTCGGACCAGGGCCTCCCCCGCTCAGGGTCTCCTGAGGGTCCAGCTCACACACCCCATGGGCAACCAGACCCCAGGAAAACCAGGGACATTAACAATGTATAGACACTGATAGAACAGTGGAAAACTTTGACAGCTGTTTATTTGAAAGAGTCTTGGTGAATTTATCCTGAGTTTGGGAGGTAACCACATGATGAAGATTTTTAATTTGGGAAATCAGTTTTTGAATTTGCTTTTCCTCCAGTTTTGTGTGTTCCTTACCTCAGAGGTTATAATCAAGGACTGCATCCAAAACTCAGTAAAAGGAGAAGAGGGCACATGGGGAAGATAAAGGACTTCTAGGGAGTTTAATTTGTCATCACTGAAATCACAATCGTAATATTCCGCCAAAGACAGAGAGGGTGAATTGAGTGGACTGTGGCTGATGGAATCCACATTGGCAGGCAGGTTCTTTACCACTAGCACCACCTGGTTCAGAGAGTGTCCTAAAGATAAGCATAGTTGGGGATTCCCCCAGTGAGCCGAGCGGGTTTCTGACCAGGCAGCTCCAGGAAAGCTCCTGAATGTTCACAGACCCTATCCACAAAAACACACTTATTTAGGAGCAGTTGGCAAAGGGCTTCCCTCGTAGCTCAGCTGGCCTGTAATGCAAGAGACCCGGGTTCGATCCCTGGGTCAGGAAGATCCCCTGGAGAAGGAAATGGCAACCCACTCCAGTACTCTTGCCCGGAGAATCCCCATGGACGGAAGAGCCTTGTGGGCTGCAGTCCATAGGGTCACAAAGAACATACAGGACTAAGTGACTAACGTGCACACACACACACACCAGAAAAAAATGAAAATAAAGAGTTTTTATTGAAGCATAGTTGATTACTAGTGCAGTGTCAGTTTCAGATATACAGCAAAGTGATTCAGTTATACATCTGTCTATTCTCTCAGATTCTCTTCTGTTGTTGCAAGATACTGAGTTCCCTGTGTTAAACTGTAGGTCCTTGCTGACTATCTGGTTTATGCATAGCAGTGTGTATATGTCAGTCCCAACCTCCTAATTTGTCTCTTCCCACCACTTTCCCCCTTTGGTAACCATAAGTCTGTTTCCTTTATCTGCAAGGCTGTGTATCACATTTAGATTCCTCATCTACGTGATATTACTTGGTATTCGTCTTCCGCTGTCTGTCTTACTTCACTTAGTGTGATAATCTCCAAGTCCATCCATGTTGCTGCAAATGGAATTATTTCATTCTTTTATATAGCTGATTAGAAAGATGTGTTTTAAAGATATAAATTGACAGCCTCAGAGACAAAAGAGAGTATATCCAGAAAACAAGACATGAGTGAGTGAGTGAGTGAGTGAGTGAAGTCACTCAGTCGTGTCCGACTCTTTGCGATCCCCTGGACTGTAGCCTACCCGGCTTCTCCATCCATGGGATTCTCCAGGCAAGACCTGAACGCATTTCAAAAAGATACAACAAAAAAGAGTGCTTAGAGGTTAAAAATATAGTAACTGAAAACTTAAAAGCCAAAAGAGTTGGATAATGAAATAAAGGAGATTTCTAAGGGAGAGGGTAAAAAGGGTTTTTTAAAAAAAAATTAGTCAAGAATATTCAAATACAACACAAATGAACCTATTTACGAACAGAAACAGACTCAATTTGCTGTACAGCAGAAATTAGCACATTGTAAGTCAGCTTTGTTTCCATTAAAAGGAAGAATACTCAAAAAAAATAGGAAATTGATTTAGAAATCAGTGTTCAAGTAGTTGGAATCCTTAAAGAAAAGAGAAAACAGAGAAAAGAAAACAATCTTTGAGGAATAGCAGAACATTCTGCCGAAACACAGGATGTACAAACCGCTAGTCCGTGGACACCCCAGCAGAGGGTAACGAGCAGTTTCACCCCAGGCATGCCTCAGGGTGATCCGTGACCTGAGGAGTGAGGGAACGAACGCCGAGCCTGCGGCAGGAAAGAAGGCCGGCAGGAAAGAAGGCGGACAACCAGTCTGGGTGGGGCGCCCTCACCGCAGGGCTGCAGCCAGGAAGGGGTGGGGTGAGCGCTGAGCATCCTGAGAGGTTTCTTACCACCAGAGACCCCACAGGCACCGTGCGGATGGCTCAGGGGAGCAGAATGCAGACATTCTTAGATTTTCAAGATCTCAAAAATTCACCCCACATTCTTCTTGTCTCAGAAAGCTGATAGTCACCTTACCCCACTAAAATAAAGTGAATTTTTAAAAGGCATAGGATCCAGGAAACAAAGGATAAAATATCTGGGTAAACAAATTACCAGGAAACTCAGCAAAAAGAAAAAAGTTAGAAAAATCAGATATCAAGATTAGAGGAAACAAAAGTTCATCTGGAAAGTAAACATAGTCAATATACACTTTATATGTCTTGGTTAGAGAAACCTGCTCTTGAAGAAAACTTCTGTTTTCATAATTATATCTACTATAACTCTATATGGTTAACTAAATAGTGAATGTTAATTTGATTCCTCTGATCTAAGTTTTTTTTAAGATTTGGGAGGAAAAGTGTTGGGGGGAAGTGGGGGACCAGGCATTATGGGTCTCCATGTGCCTGTGTTTCCAGGAACTTATGGGGTAGGAAGCAAAATCTAATATGGGGAAAATCCAGGAATAGCAGAATAAGCTTATAATTTAGAAAAACAGGGTAAATGCTAAGTGAAAGACAGTTTGAAGTGGCTGCTTCTAGAGTGGGCAGGTTTGACAAGCTTTCTGGAACTGTTTGCCTTTTTATAGCCATGTTTTTCATAAAGAGTTTGAACGTTATAGGAGGTGGTGATAATATATTGTGATAGAATAATAGAAAAAAATGTGACTTTAAAAAAAAAGCAGAAAGCCCAGAAAAATGTTTGCCAACTGTTAGCAGTTAACCTGAGTGTCAACTAAAGAATTTTTCTTCCTTCTATAATTAAAAAAATTGAGATATGTATTACTGATGAAGTTGTAGATTTTTACAGACACATACTACAAACACATACTTCACACACACACATACACACTCACGCTACACACAAATACACACACTGCACACATTTGTTGTTGTTTAGTTACTCACTCACGTCTGACCCTTCTGCAGCCCCATGGACTGTGGCCCACCAGGCACTTCTGGAATTCTCCAGGCAAGTGTATTAGAGTGGGTTGCCATTTCCTATTCCAGGGGATCTTCCCAACCCAGGGAACTCCTGCAGTGCAGGCAGATTCTTTACCACTGAGCCACACACACATATACTGCACACACACTTGAAGCACCAGGTCTGGCCCAGAAGAGGAGGTTGCCTTCCCTGGGAAGCAGAGCCACGTGCCCTGTCCTCAGGGAGCCTGCGTGGATTAAAACACGGGCCGTCAAGAGCGGGACAGGAGGCCCAGCGGGTGGTGTCAGCTGCACCCCTCCCAGGATGAGCCCTGGAAGGACTGGGTGTCCCTGGATTTGGAGTCCGAGGCTTCTGTCCGCCCCCCAGTGCAGGAACTCTGTGCACATCCTCACATGCGATGAAGTGCTCTTTATGCACACGTTCAGCAGTGACAGTGGCTGTTCGAAAGCCTGGAGAACCCCATGGACCGACAAGCCTGGTGGACTTCAGCCCATGGGATCACAGAGTCAAACACGACTGAGCGACTGAGAACACACATACAAGAGCTGAGGACCCCCTTTTCATATTGACACTGAGGGGACATTTCCAAGTCTTCTGATTTGCCTGCAGGCCCTGGGAAATACAGGGCAGAGCTTTGCCCTCTGCCACCTAGCGGTCTTGGGGGCACCCCTGAACATCCCTGGACCCCCACAGGGCCACTCGTGGGCAACACAGCCCGAGTCCTCACACCCCTGCCTCCATTGCCCACCCTGGAAATCCAGTGAGGGGACTGGCAACCTGCCAGCCCTCCTCGGGGTGCCCATCACCCTGGCCAGCTCCTGCACGTACACGGCCGCCCTCACACTGACCCTTTGTCCTTCTTTGTGCTTTGCAGATGTCTCTGGGGTCGCAGATTGACTTACAGAAGAAGAAGAGGCGGGCACCGGCTCCCCCTCCACCGCAGCCCCCACCACCCAGCCCGCTGGTGCCCCCCCGCA
>SJYC01007449.1:0-30182 GCA_006408675.1 Madoqua kirkii | reverse complement strand
CCAGGGCTAGCCAGTTTTACTCTAAAATCACTCAATGTTATTTCATTTGCAGAGGGACCAAGGTAAGCCTGTGACACAGCCTCCTTACAGGGGTGCTGTTCAGTCTCCTGGGCACCCTTGTGGTCTGCCTTTGACCTCATGGTTGCAGCCCCCAAAGGGAAAAGATGCCCAAGGATGCAATGTCTCACTGTTAGTCCCTAAAACTTTCCTGAGAGCTACTTGGCTGCTTGTTGGCATTTTCCCCTGGTTAGTACCTTGCTTTTAATGTCTTAGCATTTCACAGCCTGGAAATCGACTTTTCTAAGGCGCCATAACCTGTATTTCACGTCAGTGCATCCTCTTTCTCAAAGGAAAAGCTATCCAATTTAAAGGATCAATAGCTCCTTCATCTAATCCTGTCTTCTTTTTCTCTTAACAATGAGACCTCTATTCTGCCTTCCAAGCCGCCTCCTCACTCTTTTCATAAATGCATGATGAAGTCAGATTGAGAGTTCCCTGTTGAAATTCTTAGAGGCATCCATGCTAAGGGTAGTGTGGATGTGTTGAGTCCCGCAAACCTCCTGGCCAGACCAGCCCATTTCAGCCCCAGGAAGGGCCTCCTGATGGAGCCTTGAAAGACCGAGGCCCATGTCTGATGAGCTTAGAGATTCTGGCATGGGTCGGGCTGCTGGTACCCAAGGGGATCAAAGGAGAAGGGAGATGGGATTTTAAAGTGAAAACTATGGTGATAGTTCCCTCTACAAAGGGGTGTGGATGGTAGTAACTGGGCATGAGTCTCTCTCTGGTCCACAAACTTGTTTCTGAGGATTAAGGAGGAGGCCAGTAGTTCCTTTCCTCCAGACAATAACTTTGAATAATTTTTGAGGTCAGGGGTCTTGGCCATTTCAAGGCAGATTTCCATCACCATCAGAAATCCCCATGAATTAAAAGTACAATATTGGCATCACAAGCAGAACTTTTAACCAAAATCTTGGCTGTAGGTTAAAAGATAATCCTTTAAAAATAGTCCAAACCACAACAGAATATGCTGAGGTTTTTGTATCAGATCCCTAGAGATCAAAATGTTTTAAATGTTTGGTACTTGTGCTAAAGTAGTATTGCAGCTGGGTGGCTTTGGGTCTTGACCCAAATTTCTTGCTAAACAAAACCAAGCCTTCTAGTGGTGAGCCTCTTGGTCTACCTGCTTGGGGTTGGTGCTGTTTTGTCCTTACCTGTGGGCCAGGCGAGCCACACCCATTCACACTGCCTTAGCTCATTTGCACTTTGAGACAGGAAATGACATGTAGACATAGGAAAATTGATATTTTGCTGTGTCTGAAGAACTATAACCAAGAGAAGGAATAAATGGATATAACCCTTGATGAAGAAATGAAGTCTCTTAATATTTTTATTAATAGTCTGATAAAGAGCATGAAGTATAAGACTCTGTTAGTTACTAGAAGAGCCTAAATGTTAGAGCTTTAAGAAACTATTTTTTAAAATGAAAGTCATGAGCACAGCTTATGACTCTAGTAACTCATATCCTGTGTTAGCAGATCATTTTCATAGAAAATTATAAATAAATCCCCGATGTGACTAGATAAGGAAGGTTGCTCTGATGGTCTGAGAGATAGACAGGAGTGAGGGACCCCATTTCTCTCCCTTTCTCCAGCCAAGGACCATTTTTGAGAACGTTTGAAAGCTATTACCACAAACAAAGAGATCGATAGTGTAAATGAGCTTAAAGAAGGAAACAAAATTAGGGGATTATTGAATTATAGTAGATGATAAATATAAGCAACAAGAATAAGCCAAAATAAAACAAACCTGTGAACCTGAAAAAGACTATCCTGAAGAAAAGGAGTTCCTTAGGGAGTTTTAATAGTTGCAGGCCCAGAATTTAAAAATACTGTGCCTTCCAAAAACAAATGGTTAACTGAGCAGGTATTTTCAAAGAGACCCAAGGATAGAACACATATATAAAATAATTGAATTATATGAGAGGTTGGATTTGGTGCAGGGTGTGGCTCCATTGGGTGCCAAGAATGGCTGGATCTGGTGCCGGGTGTGGCTGGGTCGGGTGCCACATGTGGCCGGGTCCAGTGTGGGTGTGCCTGGGTCCGGTGCCAGGTATGACTGGGTCCGATGAGGGTGTGGCCGGGTCAGGTGCTAGGCGTGACTGGGTCCGGTGCCGGGCATGGCTGGGTCAGGTGTGACTGGGTCCCGTGCGGGCGTGGCCGGGTCCCATGCAGGTGTGGCCGGGTCCGGTGTGCGTGTGACTGGTTTGGGTGCCAGGTGTGGCTGGGTCTCTTGCGGCTGTGGACAGGTCCCGTGCGGGCGTGGCCGGGTCCGGTGCGAGTGTGGCTTGGTCGGGTGTGACTGAGTCTCTTGAGGGCGTGGCCGGGTCCTATGTGGGTGTGCCTGGGTCCGGTGTGGCTGTGTGCCCGTCTGGGGCCGTGAGTTTGTCCTTGGTGTGGGTGTGGCTGGGTCAGGTGCCAGGTGTGGCCGGGTCCCGTGCAGGTGTGGCCGGGTCCGGTGTGGGGGTGACTGGTTTGGGTGCCAGGTGTGCCTGGGTCCGGTGCGGCTGTGTGCCCATCTGGGGCCGTCAGTTTGTCCTTGGTGTGGGTGCGTGCGTGGTGTGGGTGCGTGCTGGTGACGTGCCTTCTGTGGGAGGCGGAGAGCGGTGGCTTCACCTTCTGAAGTGACCCCCGTTGATTCCATGTAGGTGTCGGACGGCAGGTGCCACAGAAGCCCCCGCGAGGCGCCGCTCGGGGCCCCCCGCAGCTAGTGCTGCCCCCGCCCCCGCCCTACCCGCCTCCTGCGGCGGACGCGGCCGAGCCTGGTCTCGGCGCTGCAGGCGAAGGCGCTGCTCCCGGGGAAGGCGCTGCTCCCGGGGCCTCCAGCCCAAGGCCGGCCCCCGCACGTACGTGCCTCTTGCTTCCCTCCGTGTCGACGCCTCTTCTCTGCCGTCTCTGGTGGGGCTGGGTTTCCAGACTTTCCGTTCTTGCCTGGGGATGTGTGTGCCTCTCCCCTCCGGCTTTTCTCGCTAAACGCTCGACGCAGTGTGTCTGGTTAACAGTGAACGCACTCTGGATGCCAGGCAGGCACCCGTGTAGCATTGTTTAACCCATTAATCATTCAGAGCGCGGTTAGAGTTCAGCCAAAACTATCCTGTGGGCCGAGGCAGCCAGCTGGGAGCAGAGAAACGTTCCTCGAGTTAGAACCGGCCTCAGAACGCTCACCGGTGGCCAGGTCAGCCCAGTGCAGCGATCATGCAGTCACACAGGTTGTGCTGGTGAGCCCGCTACGGCCGGCTGTGCATGCCAGTGGGCGGGGGGCCGTGCTCCAGAGATGGACGGGGGCCGTGCTCCAGAGATGGACGGGGGGCCGTGCTCCAGAGATGGACGGGGACTTACCCATTAGTCTGTGAACCCAGTGGCCAAACGTTAGTTAGTCCTGAAGAAGGGGAGGCTGAGGCCCCAGGAGAGGACCAGCTTGACTTGAGTCTACTGATAGCCAGAATCGAAGGCTGGTTTTGTTTCTGCTTCCTGTCACATCCTTTCTAAGATCAGCCTTTCTTGTTTCCTGGGATTTCTTTTGAATTTTAACAAACACTATGTAGAGCATCCCTGCTTCCAGAGGGGCCTAAGTTCTTTATATATACCTACACACACGTACAGGATTTCCTGGTGGCTCAGTGGTAAAGAATCCACCTGCCAATGCAGGAGACGCAGGTTTGATCCCTGGTTCAGTAAGATCCCCTGGGGAAGGAAATGGCAACCCACTCCAGTATTCTTGCCTGGGAAATCCCATGGACAGAGGAGCCTGGTGGGCTACAGTCCATGAGGTCACAAAGAGTCAGATGTGACTCAGCGACTAAACAACAGTAACACACACACACACACACACACACACACACACACATACACACAGAGGGCATCGTCCATATACTGAGCCTGTGTGTGTCCCGACTTCAGGACTCCTGAGCTATGCAGGATGCGTTTTTATAAACCAGGTACCCTCCAGGGTTACATTTTCCAAACAGCATAATTTCTCTGTGTATTCCACCCGGGGAGCAGCTGATGCCTATGTCCCACATGAGCTCTGCAGCCCTCTAGTTAGGAAGTTCATCCTTTTCCACCATCCGACCACTTGATCTTTTTCTCTTCCTTGGAAATGACAGCTAGCTCCCTGCCAGCTTCTGGGTAGAGAAGATAATTGTTGAATTACTTACCAACTTTCTCTAGGCAAAATAATCCTGATTCATTTTATCTCTTTTCACAAAAGACTTCTTTTTCATCCTCAAAATACGTTTGATCATCTTGACACTGGACCTACTTCCAAATGCAAATGAAGTTTGTAGAGGATTCAAAAATGGAGGATTAGACAGATGAGTCAGAAAGATGACAACCGAGGCTTGGACAGCCCGGGGCTGTTTCATCCCTGAAGAGGGTGGGTTTGAAGCTCCGCACGCCAAGGCCCAAGCTTTCGGGGCTTCACCTCCAGGGATCGTCCTCCCTGGGGAGCCAGTGGGAGGAAGGACTGGGTGGAGCCCACTCTCCCTCAGCCTGCCTGGGTTTGAGGATGGTGTTGGCATGTGTGGCATCTGCCAGGCAGACTAAAGACAAGATTTAGCAGCTGCTTTTGATTTGGCCATGCCACATGGCAGGCGGGATCGTAATTCTCTGCCCAGGGTTGAACCTGTGCTTGGGCATTGGAAGGGCGGAGTTCTAACCACTGGATGACCAAGTCCCCAGCTTGTTAAAAGCTGCATCATCCTGGAGGAGAGTTTGTTCTTCCGTCCCTCCAGTGCTGAGGAGCCACACCCCACCCACCCTTGGGAGCCTTTGAGACAAAGGTCTGTGCAGAGATTGGACCTGCACCAGACAGAAGGGAAGGTCCCTGGTGTTCCCGTCTGGCGGCTCCACCTCCTTCTCTGTCCTGGGTCAGTTGCACACCTTAGTCTCCCCACGTGCGTTTCCAGGGAACCTCCCCTGCCCTCCCTTCCTGCTCATCCTCTCAAACACACGCACAGAAATGCCAGGAAGAGAGCACAGAGGCACAGGGGGCGCAAAGATAAGGGCCCGTTCGAGCTAGGACCACCCAGAGCCCTGCGCCTTCTGCCCCCGCCCTTCTCCTCCCCTCCCCACCACCAGCCGTGGGCGCCCCGGAGTTAAGGCATCCACTGTGAAGCGTTTACTTACCTAATTAGCAGGGCGCTGCTGAGCGTTGTTTACAGTGTGAAACACTGGAATCGACCACTCAGCCAGGGAGAAAGCAATTCACCAGCTTTGATTCAGGTCTTTTAATAAGTGAAAGAAAAAGAATCCTTTGTTATCGTTTGTTTGATTTACTTATATCTTGCTGAAATCTGGGTACTGCTCTTAGCCTGTCTCCAGGGCACCATGGGTTGTTGGCATGTAGCGTCCTGGGTGTGATTTTACCACCCTGTCGGCACACACACCTCACCGGCGCGCTCATCAGACGTCCACTTATTTATAGCCGTGGGAGCTCAGGAGGGACATTCAGATGCCAGCCACACCCACTGGTGTGTTTCCTCCTGAGTTCAGTGTTAGACCTGTGTTCTCTCTGAGAAGCAATATGTCTGTGGTGCAAATAAGACCTGGCTACCTGGAGGCCAGGTGAGATCTCGCTCTGTGCTTTCCAGGGAAAGCCGGTGAGGAGGAAGCGGAGCCTGAAGCAGCTTCTGCGCTGGCCTGTCTCACCGATCCAGCAGCTGGCATTAGGTGTCTTTGGCCTTCAGTCTCTGCTGCCCGCTCCCTGCACTTTCTTCCTCCTGTGCCGGCAGCTCCCACCGGACCCCTTCTGCTGTGCACCTTCTTTGTGATCTGTGCCCTGGTGGTGTCTCCACCTAGGCTGTGACAAAGAGGTGAAGTATGTTTCTTGAAAACCAGTCAGCACAACCAAAGATAGGATGGAGAGAGCTAAGTAGCAGTGAATCAGCAGTAACAGTGGATTTGCAGGCAGATGTGGGAAGGTGGTAGAGAGTGCATGCGTTCAGTTGTGCCTGACTCAGACCCCATGTGCTTGCCAGGCTCTTCTCTCCATGGGATCCTCTAGGCAAGAATACTGGAATGGGTTGCCACTTTCTTCTCCAGGGGAGCTTACTGACCCAGGGATCAAACGCCAGTCTCTTGTGTCTCCTGCCCTGGCAGGCAGACTCTTCACCACCAGCACCACCTAGGAAGTGAGAAGATGTGAAATAGGTCTTCTGCACCACACCCTCGATTGTGATCTCGCCTGCTCTAGAACCTTCTGTGCAAGACATCTCCCTGTGCCTGGTCTCGGTTGCTGTCCTCGCGCCTTTACTGGTGTTCCTATCACTGCTCCCAAGGCTCCCTGCCATCCCTGGCCTTCTGCCAGCTGATCGAGCAACAGCTGGGCCCCAGGCCCTGAGCCAGGACGGACCTTCCCTCCCATTGTGGCGCTTAAAATTTTAGCAGCACTTGGCTCCTGGCTATTAAGATCAGGCGGACCCAGAACAGAGGCACACTAAAGGAGGTGTGTGCTCGCCGAGTGCCACGCTTACCTGGGGCTCCTGGGCTTTCCTTTGAAACTTCTCTGGTGGCTCAGAGGTTAAAGCGTCCTCCTGTGATGCGGGAGACTCGGGTTCGATCCCTGGGTCAGGAAGATCCCTTGGGGAAGGAAATGGCAACCCACTCTGATACTCTTGCCTGGAAAATCCCATGGACAGAGGAGCCTGGTAGGCTGCAGTCCATGGGGTCGCAAAGAGTTGGACACGACTGAGCGGCTTCACTTTCTTTCTTGGGGCTCTTTTGATATCAAAATTGGTTTGTAGTCAGAAAGTCACTGTACCCTAGTGTGTCTGTCTGGTTCTAAGAGGCCTCCTGTAAGTGACTGGCCCTTCCACTGCTGCCCCCCACCCCTCCGCCCCGAATGCCGGATTGATCTGAGTGCTCCTGTACTCAGGCTCTTGTCAGCAGGGTGGGGCCCTCTGGGCAGGCCTGCCCGCTCCTAGGAGCCTGTCTTCAGCGTGGCTGCCCCTCCCTGTCATCCTCCAGGTGCTCATCCTCTCCTTACCATACTTGCTGCTAGGTCTGTGTAGTTCAGTGTTAGACCTGTGTTCTCTCTGAGAAGCAATATGTCTGTGGTGCAAATAAGACCTGGCTACCTGGAGGCCAGGTGAGATCTCGCTCTGTGCTTTCCAGGGAAAGCCGGTGAGGAGGAAGCGGAGCCTGAAGCAGCTTCTGCGCTGGCCTGTCTCACCGATCCAGCAGCTGGCATTAGGTGTCTTTGGCCTTCAGTCTCTGCTGCCCGCTCCCTGCACTTTCTTCCTCCTGTGCCGGCAGCTCCCACCGGACCCCTTCTGCTGTGCACCTTCTTTGTGATCTGTGCCCTGGTGGTGTCTCCACCTAGGCTGTGACAAAGAGGTGAAGTATGTTTCTTGAAAACCAGTCAGCACAACCAAAGATAGGATGGAGAGAGCTAAGTAGCAGTGAATCAGCAGTAACAGTGGATTTGCAGGCAGATGTGGGAAGGTGGTAGAGAGTGCATGCATTCAGTTGTGCCTGACTCAGACCCCATGTGCTTGCCAGGCTCTTC
Source organism: Madoqua kirkii (assembly GCA_006408675.1). Classification (NCBI taxonomy): domain Eukaryota; kingdom Metazoa; phylum Chordata; class Mammalia; order Artiodactyla; family Bovidae; genus Madoqua; species Madoqua kirkii. Next base: position 22,619 of record SJYC01007449.1, on the reverse strand, counting down.
TCTCCATGGGATCCTCTAGGCAAGAATACTGGAATGGGTTGCCACTTTCTTCTCCAGGGGAGCTTACTGACCCAGGGATCAAACGCTAGTCTCTTGTGTCTCCTGCCCTGGCAGGCAGACTCTTCACCACCAGCACCACCTAGGAAGTGAGAAGATGTGAAATAGGTCTTCTGCACCACACCCTCGATTGTGATCTCGCCTGCTCTAGAACCTTCTGTGCAAGACATCTCCCTGTGCCTGGTCTCGGTTGCTGTCCTCGCGCCTTTACTGGTGTTCCTATCACTGCTCCCAAGGCTCCCTGCCATCCCTGGCCTTCTGCCAGCTGATCGAGCAACAGCTGGGCCCCAGGCCCTGAGCCAGGACGGACCTTCCCTCCCATTGTGGCGCTTAAAATTTTAGCAGCACTTGGCTCCTGGCTATTAAGATCAGGCGGACCCAGAACAGAGGCACACTAAAGGAGGTGTGGCTCGCCGAGTGCCACGCTTACCTGGGGCTCCTGGGCTTTCCTTTGAAACTTCTCTGGTGGCTCAGAGGTTAAAGCGTCCTCCTGTGATGCGGGAGACTCGGGTTCGATCCCTGGGTCAGGAAGATCCCTTGGGGAAGGAAATGGCAACCCACTCTGATACTCTTGCCTGGAAAATCCCATGGACAGAGGAGCCTGGTAGGCTGCAGTCCATGGGGTCGCAAAGAGTTGGACACGACTGAGCGGCTTCACTTTCTTTCTTGGGGCTCTTTTGATATCAAAATTGGTTTGTAGTCAGAAAGTCACTGTACCCTAGTGTGTCTGTCTGGTTCTAAGAGGCCTCCTGTAAGTGACTGGCCCTTCCACTGCTGCCCCCCACCCCTCCGCCCCGAATGCCGGATTGATCTGAGTGCTCCTGTACTCAGGCTCTTGTCAGCAGGGTGGGGCCCTCTGGGCAGGCCTGCCCGCTCCTAGGAGCCTGTCTTCAGCGTGGCTGCCCCTCCCTGTCATCCTCCAGGTGCTCATCCTCTCCTTACCATACTTGCTGCTAGGTCTGTGTGTGCTGCTCCACTAGCTGGAGCTGCTTGGAGGTGTCCTGCTCTTAAAGGGCGTGCGGCCCCAGCCCTGAGGTCTGTCTGTGGATGCTCAGTGTCAGCGGGGCCCCGCAGGCAGGCAAGCTGTGGAGACGTGGGGCTTGTAGCAGCCGTCAGCATCCCAGCCGGGGCCCTTGTTCCTCAGCGGTCTCCTGGTCCGGCCCAGCTGTCAGGGAGTCCTCGAGGGCCCCCACCTCATGTGTTCACCCCCTGTGTAGCCCCTCCTCTTGAATCTGGACTCCCATTCAACAGGTAGAATGTGTCTGCAGTCAGTCACCTGTCACCTCTGAGAGTGGGTGCAGACAGTCTCTGGCTTCCAGCTGGAGCCTCTCATGTGCTCACCCCAAGGGAGGCCGGCTGCCACGTTGAGATCTGCTCTGCAGGGTGGCTCCATGGCAAGGGCAGAGGGAGCCTTCAGCTAACACCCAGTGGGGAACTGAGGCTCTTCACCCACTGACCTGAGAGCTGAGTCCTGCCCACAGCCACAGAACAACCCTGAGTGCTCACACGGACTCCCCAGTCAAGCCTGCAGGTGAGACCACGGCCTTGGTCCACACACCTTGATTACAGCCTGGGAGACCCAGAGTCAGAGGCACACAGCAGAGCCGTGCCCAGATTCCACACCCGCACAGACTACAGGATAGACTCTTATGCTGTGAAGCCTCTACATTTTGAGTCATTTGATCTATGGCAGCAGTAAACTAATACAGGTTGCAAGAGTGCTCACACGGACTCCCAGTCAAGCCTGCAGGTGAGACCACGGCCTTGGTCCACACACCTTGATTACAGCCTGGGAGACCCAGAGTCAGAGGCACACAGCAGAGCCGTGCCCAGATTCCACACCCGCACAGACTACGGGATAGACTCTTATGCTGTGAAGCCTCTACAGTTTGAGTCATTTGATCTATGGCAGCAGTAAACTAATACAGGTTGCAAAACTTCTGTCTTAAGCCTGCTCAGGTAAAAGTCTCTCGCCTCGTGGAACAGGAGTCCCAGGAGGACACACTTCAGGGCTGAACCTGAGGCCCAGAGTTGCCATCAAGGACCCCCTTAGTCATCTCTGAGGTGGGTTTCCTCCTCAGGCTGGCCAGGGCCCCATGCCATTCCCTGCATCCCATCCAGATGCCAGAATTCTCAGAAGAGGGGAAGACACCATTTTCCTAGTAGTTTCAAAGGAAAAGCAAGCTTTTCCAGAAATGGCCAGCTGCAGAGTTTCTCTCGTGTCTGGTAGACCGAGGTTGGGTCCAGGGCTGACCTAGTCCCTGGTGAGAAAGGAATCCCAGAAGAGGAGTCAGATGCGTCCTGACTGCCGGGATGGGAGTCAGCTTTCCCTGGGCGTGTGGAGCTGCCGGTCAGCACAGGTATCCTGCTCACTGAGAAATGTGGAGAACGCACACTGCTTCCACAACCAACTGTTCACCACGTGCGGGATGCAGCCTGTGATTTCCGTCTTGCATCTGGAGAGCGGCAGGTGCAGAGGGAAGACCAGGTGCCAGGGATGGGTCAGAGCGGTACACAAGGCCACACCCCTGAAAGGCAGAGGTCACCAGGCACCGTCCTCCTCCGGGGACAGGTTCAGTGCGGGACTGGCCAGTTCAGGGCTGACCCCCGCCTCCGTTTCTCATTCCTGCCTTTACAAACCAAAGCGGTGACTAGAAAGGCTCCTGGCATCAGCACATGCGCTCTTAGAGCCCAGAGATGAAAGGATTCCGTTTCCTGATAATCTTAGAAGCTAAGAAGAGACTAGAACAGGGTGAGTAAGTTGTGTGTTCAACTCCTCAATCTTTGGAATCCTATATCTCACTTAAAGTCACTTTCTGCTGCAAGAAGCATCAGTAACTCTTCCATGGTGACTTTAGCTTAGGGCAAACAAAACGCAGCCTCTTCAAAGTCGGTCAGAACAGATGTGAAGCTGCGTAGACTTGGCCTCTGCATCACTTGGTTCAGGATTGCGGGTCCCTTGGCCTGGTCCGAGCTGTCACCCTCTCCCGGGCACCGTGGTCAGGCCAGCCTGTGGGGTCTGAGGGGTTAAATGCTGGTGCATATGTGGAGAATGATTAAGCAGAGTGACCTTTCAGCCTCGTGGCACAAAGGTCATCGCAAGTAGGGTTTTGGTGATGTGTTTGAACTTCCCTTGCAGAAATGTAGCAACAGGAAATAGTAGTTCCTTGGTCTGTACACTTTGGTAGTTTTGATTCTTATTAATAAGCTTTCATATTAACCTTTGGATATCTAATCACGTGCATTGGTGCTTCATATGCATGTGTAAGCCAGTATAGCTGTGCACGTGGATTTCTGCCCATAACTAACCAGCTCACTCTCTGACTTCAGTTTGAGTTGAACCTTCATTGTGGATCATGCTTGTGGAGTTTATCCACTAACTGCACTGAATTCTTTCTTTAAGAAATCTGCAGTATTTGTTATGATTAAGTTATTAACAAGTTAGTAGCTACTTGTTTCAATGACAAGACCCTGGGGATTTTAGAAATCAATGCATAGAGAGCTCAATTTGTTTTACATTTGATTTACAGATCCTCAGTTTGTTTTATATTTTTTAAATTTTACTGTCCAATGATTGTTCTTATACATTTTCCTACACCAGGCTTGAGGAAATCAGCCTTTTCCTTGGGTATCCATTTCTAAGATAATTGGCAAAGGATTTTAAAGACATAGAGTGGAAAGAGAGACATTGTCTCCTGTTCTAAATGATTTAAAGGTTAAAGCACCACCATGTCAACCATTGTGATGTTTCAAGCTGATCATTTTTCAATTTGTGAACAAGTATTCCATTTTAAAGAACTTCGCTGCTGCTGCTAAGTCACGTCAGTCGTGTCCAACTCTGTGCGAACCCAGAGATGGCAGCCCACCAGGCTCCTCCGTCTCATGGATTCTCAAGGCAAGAACACTGGAGTGGGTTGCCATTCCCCCCTCCAATGCATGAAAGTGAAAGTGAGGTTACTCAGTCATGTCTGATCAGTGACGCCATGGACTATAGGCCACCGGGCTCCTCCATCCATGGGATTTTCCAAGCAAGAGTACTGGAGTGGGGTGCCATTAGGAAATTCTAAATTAAGGGAATAAAATGAGAGAAATAAAGTATCTATTTTCAAATAGAAGATTTGAGTTTGCTCAATGTAAAATTAATAATAACAGTAATAAGAGCTTGCATTGTAGGCTGCGTGACTCAGCAGATCTGAAAGTCCAGAAGTATTCTGGGTTCGGCTGTGTGGTTTCCTGGCAGAATGGCCATCAGCAGATCCCCATGCCTCCAGATGAGAGCTTCTGTGGCTCAGAGAAGAGCCACGAGCTGGCCTGCGCTTAGAGTACACAGGACAGGACAGGAACTTGACTGATGGTCTTCCTATATGGGGGCCAGGAGAAGGAAATGGCAGCCCACTCCAGTGTTCTTCCCTGGAGAATCCCCGGGACGGGGAGCCTGGTGGGCTGCTGTCTATGGGGTCGCACAGAGTCAGACACGACTGAAGCCACTTAGCAGCAGCAGCAGCAGCATCTTCAAAGTCACCTAACGTCTTGCTCTACAACTGGAAACAACAGTAAACACTCGGCCTGTTTCCAGACAAAGCAGTTAATTCTACAGTTCATGACACAGTCGGCTTTTCAGGTACTCAGCAGCAAAAAATTTGCCTGCAATGCAGATACAAAGGAGATGCAGGTTCAGTCCCTGGGTCAGGAGGATCCCCTGGAGGAGGTGACGGCAAACCCACTCCAGTATTCTCGCCAGGAAAATCCTATGAACAGAGAAGCCTGGTGGGCTATTATCCACAGTGGTCGCAAAGAGTCAGATGCAGCACACACACACACGCGCGCGCGCACACACACACACACACACACACACACACACACACACACCTGACACAAATACAGTTCTGGGAATCTTGTTTGTCGTGGAAGCGCCCTTGAAACGCTGCGGGGCTGGGGGTGGGGGCGGGGGCAGAGCAGCCCGGGAGAGCACTCTTGCCCCTCCTGTGTGTACTGACTGCTTCCTTCCTGGGGCGAGAGGACCCGCCACCCCGCTGCTCCCGCCTCCATGGGAAGGGGCACAGCGTCCAGGGAGACAGGAACTGAGTGGAGAGCAAGTGACCTTCTCATCAAAGGAAGGAAGTCGGTGACTGTGGGAGCAGAGTCTGTCCCTGCTCAGAATATATTTTAAAAATGGGTGGAAACTGTAGCCTGTTATTATGGAACCTTGAAAAACATTACATCTATCCAGTATGGACTAGACTGAGTGCTGCTTAGAAGCAAAACAATGAGAATCATGAAAGAGTGATGCAGTGTTTAAAAAACACCCTGTGAAATTATTTCCTTTTGCTAATTATCTTTTAGCACTTTATTTCCAAGCTATGTCACTGACTTAAACAATCGAAGAACTTAGTGACAACTCGGATGTCCAGGTGTGCACTCAACCTAGCTCGTGCCATCTAGCTGCTGAGAGCAGATGGTTGAGATTTTGAAAGTTTTGCAAGCCAGTTGTTAAATAAGTGAAAGTCGCTCAATCATGTCCGGCTCTTTGTGACCCCATGGACTATACAGTGCATGGAATTCTCCAGTGCAGAATACTAGACTGGGCAGCCTTTCCCTTCTCCAAGGGATCTTCCCAACCCAGAGGTCGAACCGGTATCTCCTGTACTGCAGGCAGCTTTTTTTACCAACTGAGCTGCTAGGGAGGCCTGTTGTTAAATAAAGCAATTATTAAAAAGTAAAATATGTAAGCTTGCAAATAAACAATATTAAAAACAAAGGTACATATTAAACTCAGCACTTTCTAATTATTTTACTTATGTTTTACTATTTTGTGTTCTTGAGGTTATGTACATTGAGTCAATATGATTTAATAGTATGATAATAGTGAAAATGCTCCATGACAGCACACGTCTTCCCAACACCACACTTAGTGACTGATAAGACCTGGAAATCAACCAAGGAAGGAGCGTTTACGCCATGGACGTTGGCAGAGGTTATACATCAGGACTGGATTTACTGTCTGTTTATTGTCCAGGCAGACAATGTAACTCTGGGTAATGTTAATAGTGCAGATTAATTATAAAAGCATATCAAGCCAAGGCATTGTGAAAAGTAGCCCCCCCCTAAAAAAAACCTGAAGAATGATTCTTCCGTTTTTCAAAAACCATTATTCAACTCAGCAAAGTCATTCACGTGATGGATGAAGAAGCTGTTCTTCATGGTTTCATGTTCATCTTACTCCTTAACATAAGATGATTAATCCACACTGGTGTCAAAAGTACATGTGTTTATCAAAGGTAATAATCAGCTGGCCATAGGTAAAATAACTTGGCAAAAAATAATAAAAGGGTACTACTGTGTGTATCAGTTGGTCATATAAAACTTACAACAAAGACTGTTGTTTTTATTATCACTTACAAATTTTGTGCCACCCATTCTTTATATCAGTGAAACCTTATCATTCTGTCTGCCCTTTTTCCTTTTTCCAGAAGAGAGCTGATGAGTAACCATTTGTCAGCCTCCCACCACAAAGCAATAACAAATGTAAATAGGAATGCTGAAAAGAAGTAAAATAATTTAGCTAAGAAAATGGATGGCAACATTATCTTTGATTTTCTAAGTCACTGCTCAAGCTGTGAGTTGACACAAACAATCAAACAGGTATCTGTGTCTCTCAGAAGTTTGATTTGCTGCCTAAGTTCAGATTTGGGGAAGGCAATGGCACTCCACTCCAGTACTCTTGCCTGGAAAGTCCCATGGGCGGAGGAGCCTGGTAGGCTACAGTCCATGGAGTCGCTAAGAGTCGGACATGACTGAGCTGCATCCCTTTCACTTTTCCCTTTCTTGTATTGGAGAAGGAAATGGCAACCCACTCCAGGGTTCTTGCCTGGAGAATCCCAGGGACAGGGGAGCCTGGTGGGCTGCCGTCTCTGGGGTCGCACAGAGTCAGACACAACTGAAGCGACTTAGCAGCAGCAGTAGCAGCAAGTTCAGATTGAGCGTAAAAAACAACTTTTCAGTGTCAAGAGTTATGAGAACTTCCTGGAAGTTAAGTTCTTCCTGGAAGTAAGAAACAGCTTGATTTTTTAAGAATGGTTCAAGATTCTTATTTAATATTATACTGTATTTGATTAGTTACAAAGTGAGTAAGAATTATAAGCCCACCATTTCCTTACTGACAATAGTCTTCTGAAATGTTGTCTTACAGATTTTTTGTGAGATGCTGTGAGTTTAGGCACAGCCATTCTGTTTTAATCCCTAAGCCTTGAGGCCTTCACCGCCTTAAGGATTCTCCATGCAATGGCCCTTGACCAGACAGTCAGTCTCTCACTGGGGAAAATAGCAAGAGCCAGAAGTTTCATCCTTGAAAACAGTGGTCAGCAGGCACATGCCATTGATGGCCTTTCTCCAGCCCAGTAAATCAATCAGTATTTTCTGAATTCATGCTTGAGTCCTGCTTAGCATCAGCATTACCAAGGTTTGATTGATTGATCTGCAGTTGAGGGCATTGCTTTGCAATGTTATCTGTTTTTTCCCCTGGAGATCTGAAAGCAACTGAGACTTCTTTCCAGGAGGTAAAAATTGGTTTTTACCTACCAGTTGGTCACTGTCTCTGCCTGCAAGGACTTTCAGGTTTCTGATCAAATCCAAGTCACTTTATTAGACAGCCTCAACGACAGCAGGGAGTGTAGGTGCTGATGTAACTCTTCCAGGGGACAGAGTCAGGTGTGTTGGATCAATAGGCCCTTTGAACAACTGACACAGAGAGAGACCGGAAGGAAGTGCATGATACTCATGAACGTACATACAAAACAGAAATAGACCCACAGACATAGCAAACAAATTTGGGGTTCCCAAAGGGAAAGGGTGGAGAAGGCAATGGCACCCCACTCCAGTACTCTTGCCTGGAAAATTGCATGGACAGAGGAGCCTGGTGGGCTGCAGTCCATGGGGTCGCTGAGAGTTGGACATGACTGAGCGACTTCACTTTCACTTTTCACTCTCATGCATTGGAGAAGGAAATGGCAACCCACTCCAGTGTTCTTGCCTGGAGAATCCCAGGGGCGGGGGAGCCTGGTGGGCTGCCATCTCTGGGGTTGCACAGAGTTGGACATGACTAAAGCAATTTAGCAGCAGCAGCAAAGGGAAAGGGGGGAGGTATAAATTAGGAGTTTAAGATTAACATGTACACAGTGCTGTAAACAAAATACATAACCAGCAGGGACCTACTATATAGCACAGGGAGCTAACTATACTCACTGTTTTGTAATAACCTATAAGGGAAAAGCATCTGAAAAATAGATACACATAAATTATAACTGAGGGCTTCCCTGTGGCTCAGATGGTAAAGAATCCACCTGCAACACAGGAGACCCAAGTTCAGTCCCCGGATTGGAAGGATCCCCTGGAGAAGGGCATGGCTACCCACTCCAGTGTTCTTGCCTGGAGAATCCCATGGACAGAGGAGCCTGGTGGGCTACAGCCCATGGGGTCAGAAAGAGTCAGACACAACGTAGCAATTTAACAAACAGCATGTATAACTGAACCACTGTGTTGTACTCCTGAAACTAATACAATATTGTGAATCAACTGAACTTCAATAAAGGAAACACATTTTGAAAGCAAGAAAGGAAGTGGAGGAAGCGGTAGGAGCGTGGCTTGGCCGACACCTCACTCTCTATGCGGTGCTCAGTCCCCAGGGCCTCGGTGATGCTGAGCGGGGCGACGTGTGTTTCGGCAGTTTGTGTTCATGTTTCCCCCTTTATTTCCCCCACAGTTTATTGCTGTGCGTCATTCCCTACCCACGGCAAGCGCTTCTGATGGACGGCCCGCCCTGGAGCTCCGAGCCTCTGACTTTTCCCTGTGCCTCTGCTGTCCTGGTTCTGACTCTCCTCTCGATCTCCCATCTCTCAGCACAAAGGGCTCATTTGTACACCTGCAACTCACCTTCCTTAGAATCGACATATAAGTGCAGAGACAACAGAGATTAGTTTGACTAAGGTTTATATTTCCTGGTAGGAGTCAAGAGTTTTGTATGTAAATTCTAGGTTGATAATTTTCTGTCTGAAATTCCTCTTTCACTGATACATGGATATGTTTTTATGAAGAACCTTGATTTATTTGAATTCATTATTAATTCCTACTTTTCTTGTTTGATATGTGGATGCAAAAATTTCTTCTCCACTTTCCTTTCAGCAAGATGGTGTCCATAAACCGACCAGTGAGGGCAATGTGGATAGAACTGAAATATCTTCCTGGTAAAAATAAGTGCCTAATTCATGAACTCTAATATAACCTCTGGGGATTCACAACTCATGGCCTATCGTTATGCTTCTGGGATATGTAGGACCCAACTTTTTTGTAGATGTTTTTTAGATTTTCTTATTACTGTGTCCCCTGCCATTTCGAGAATTTAAGAAAAGAAAACAGGAAGAAGATCTTGTGTCTCACTTTATCTGTCCATGAGGCAGGCAGTCATTCAGCCACTGATTCACTGAACAGGGGTACTTGCTTGATGCCAGCAGGCTTTGGGGGCTGTGAGGCTGAGTAGCAAATGACCCCCACCCGTGGCCGTTTCTTACTATGGCTCACCATGGGAAAAGAGGTAGCAACACTGCCGCTTGATAAATGCTGGTCTGGAGGTTTGCACAAGCGGGGATCAGGCCGGGGGGTGTAGCTGCACGTCCATGTAGAAGTGTTGCCTGCTGTTCCTAGAGACTGAGGTCCTTCTCCCATCTTGAGAAAATCCAGGAGTCACCTCAGCAGTCCTAAGACAGAGCAGGTGAAAATACTCATCTAAAGACTTAGGAAAAAAAGGCTTGCTGTGGTAAATTTTAACTATTGTGCAAAGATACATTTGAATTGGAGAGGCTTGTCACATTTCCCTCCAAAAGATTTTTTAAACATTATTCTCAAAGTAAGAAAAAGAATCAGAAAGTGTTTTTTACTTAAATGACTGTTGTCTGCTTGATCACAGTGAGAATGGTGGCAATAATGTAACAATTATTGCAGCTGACATTGGTAGAACCAATACAGAAATACAAGCTAGAACTTCTAGAAATATATAGCTAGAGCTGTGTATAACCAATCTAGTGCCTCGTGGTGGGAAAAACACAGTTACAGATGTTACTCACAAGGAAACAGAACAAGTTAGAAATCCTTTTATTTGCATTGAAATAAAGAACTTTTGTCTGATAAGCAGCAGTCATTTGACGTCAAATCATTAATTGGAAACGTCCAAACAGGAAAAGGTTTATGACCCAGACATTGAATATTGTGGAAGACTGTATGTAATTACAGTCATAAGCATTTGTGTAAGAAGTAGCTATTATTGCTGAAGAAAGATAGCAGTAGGAAATCTTAAGGCTGAAAGTCAGGAGAAGAGCAGGGTAAAATTACATTCATGATACTGTTCACAGAATTACTGGTTAGAGGGACAGAAAGTATATGCAAAAATGTATCAAAGTCTATGCAAAACAGAGGACACAGATGTTGGGGGTGGGGAGGAACAGACGGAATGGAAAAGACCAAATTATATGACAAATCAGACTCGACCGGAGCGCCGCAGATGTCCTGGATCACGACGCTGGCCAGAGACATAGATGACGGCCGTACCGCGGGGATCTCTGTTGCCAACGTGTCTCTCACACGGCTGGGTGACGCTCAGGGCAGTCCAGTGAACGGTTTTAGAGACCCACGTGTGTCCCGACACTGTGTTTCCCGAGTCTCAGAAACTTTGGGAGCCAGACGGATTCATTTGGTTAAATGCTTTTTCTCAGGGCAGTCACATTTCAGAGAGGTTCTCATTTCTGACTCAGGCCAGAACTCATGCCTCTTTGTGGGTCACCTCTTCTCCTTATAAGCCAACAGGACATTTGTCTATTTCTTTTCTCCGCGCTGTTACACGTACGATCAAGAGCTGAACTCGCAGAAACACAGATTATGTGTCTAACCAGAGACACGTGAATCAAGCAGCCTGCTGACAAGACTTGCTCAGCTGTGCCCAGGGACGCCCTGGGGCGCATTAACCCTGTAACAAGCGCGACAGCAAACAGACAGGAACTTTATGCGATGCTCCAGTTGCAGTGAGTGGGCTTAAACGCCTCCATTTCCAGTGCAGAGACAGAGTCAGCAGTGTGCGGCGGAACAGCCATGATGTCTAAACCGCTGCACAGTTTCGATGAAATGCTTTCCATCTTACTTCACGGGTACTTGTGACCTTCTCCTGTGAAAGTTCAGAGACTATATTTTCTGGTGAATAAATTGCTCCTAGTACTCTAGATGAAACAATTTGGAGAATCTTACTACTGTTTCCTCACTGGTATTTTATTTTCTCACCCATTTTAATCAATTACACATTACATCTGTGTTTCCAAGGCTTATCAACTGCTAATTTTCACAGTTTCCATGATAATTTGGATCCATCATATGATACTGTTTGTTCACAACTTTCATAACTCATGTCTGATCCAAAATATGTGCATACATAGACTGACACTTTCCATGGCAAAACAAGCTTTTCTGTGATGGGGTAGGATTGCTTCTTCCAAATATTATGAGAGGGGGTGAGAGCACCTCCGCACAAGATTGAAGGCACCTTGAACCAGCACAACGAACTGTCTAGAAATTAATCCACTCCCAGAGTACTCATTTCCCCTCTGAATTATGTGTGTACATGTGTGCATGCGTGCAGGCATATGCGTGTGCTTTGACTGTTTCATTATGCACACCCAAGAAATGTAGAGCAGGAGAAAAACTCAAAACAGCTTTGTTCCTTATTTGTTGCCGTGGTAAAGAAACAACAAGCAAACTTCAAATACTTGGGTGAAAATGCAGGTCCAAATCTGAGATGAAATGAGACTTGGAGTTCTCTACGAGCTGAGTCCCTGGGCATTCCTTGTCATCAATAGCAACACAGAAATGGTGACCCTTCTATCAAAAATTCTGCCCAGAAAATTGTGAGATTAAATTTATCCTCACTTTCTATGTTTATTCCACCCTTAAATGCTTTATAAAATCCTTTTGCCTTCTTCTTAAGAAAATAATAAATTTTTTATTATTATGAAGAAGCTGTGTAAAAGTCAGAAAGTTGTATCTGCCTCCAGGAAAGAAAAACAACAAAATGCCCTTCAGTAAAGAAAAAAATTGTAAAAAAACAGCAACAGAGAGACGAGAACAAGTGAGATTATTTAGGCTGGCTACATTGATTCCAGGGTGATAAATCTGCACTCCACTTTTGAGGGAGGAAAGTAACCCAACCGTAACCTAAGGCAGAATGCAATAGCTAGAGCGAATCGTAATTCTTTCTTTGGCATTAGAGGAACTGGGATTGAGGAGAAAATAGATCCTTGTATGTTTCATATGAGTCAGCTCAGTTCAGTAGCTCAGTCGTGTCCAACCCCATGGACTGCAGCACGCCAGGCTTCCCTGACCATCACCGCCCAGAGCTTGTTCAAATTCATGTCCATCAAGTTGGTGATGCCATCCAACCACTTCATCCTCTGTCGTCCCATTCTCCTCCTGCCTTCAATCTTTCCCAGCATTCGGATCTTTTCCAAGGAGTCAGTTCTTCGCATCAGGTGACCAAAGTATTGGAGTTTCAGCTTCAGCATCAGTCCTTCTAATAAATATTCTGGACTGATAATGAGGAATATAAAGCCTTCCTTATAGCTCAGATCCTAAACAAGATGGCACATGGCCGTGTCTGGCCCACAGATGTGTCCTCCTTGACAGTATTAAGTCAGATTGGCCTTGAACTTCCATCTCCTCTGCAATGAGAAAGAATGCTCATGCCCTTAGGGCCCAGAGCTTACCAGCCCTGGGCCCCACCCCCTACCCCCAAGGCCCAGCGCCTAGGAATCACATTGCTCTGGCTGTTCTTGGGCTGTGGTTTTTCCAGCAGGAGAATGAAGGGGAAAATGATGAAGTCTTAGCATCAGGCTCCTGATAATAAGTGGACAAAAGTGGGAAAATGGAGCATAAATCTCTAGGGCTGCAGTTTCAAAGGAAAAGAGACAAAGCCCAATTCTGGCTGAAAGTAAGGACTATTCACACTTCTGGCCGGTTTCTCTCGTGGAAGTTTCTCTGTGATCCCTGGAGCATTTGATGTATGACTTCTATCTCATTCGTTTCTTCCCAGCCCTCCCCTCAGTCCTCTCTTAAAGTGTGAAAGTCGCCAACCCCGTGGACGCTGACCTCATGGACTATACAGTCCATAGAATTTTCCAGGCCAGAATACTGGAGTGGGTAGCCTTTCTTTTCTCCAGGGGATCTTCCCAACCCAGGGATCCTGCATTGCACGTGGATTCTTTACCAGCTGAGCCACCAGGGAAGCCCAAGAACACTGGAGTGGGTAGCCTATCCCTTCTCCAGCAGACCTTCCTGACCCAGGAATTGAACTGGGGTCTCCTGCACTGCAGGCAGATTCTTTACCAACTGAGCTGCCAGGGAAGTCCTCTCTTAGGCTAGCCACAAATCTGTACCCACTGAGCCAGGAAGAGGGTGCCCAGGGGGCAGGAGCGGGGGTGTCTGCCTTGCACATGTCCCTCTCCACCCCATCCCGTCACAGCTGTTGTACAGGTAAAACCAGGATGAGACCCCGCTGAGGGCAGCGGGTGCCAAGCCTGAATGTCCACTCCCTGGACAAATGCCCTGCACTAGGGCCCCTGGGGTTCCAGGACAGAAATATGTAAAGACTAAGTTCATTAAGTTCCTTGAATATTAAATAATAGTGAGTGGTTTTAAATTGAGATTTTTTTTCCTCTTTAGTAGTAGGTTATAAGCCTCTTTTTACTATTGCAAGTTGAAGTATAGGAATCAAATGGATGAGAATTAGCAGTTTTTATTTTTTATTTTATTTTTTTTCTTTTAAGAGCATTAGCGATGTATAGGGCTTCCCTGGTGGCTCAGATGGTAAAGAATCAGCCTGTAACGTGGGAGACCTGGATTCGATTCCTGGGTCAGGAAGATGCCCTGGAGAAGGGCACAGCAACCCTCTCCAGTATTCTTGCCTGGAGAATCCCATGGACAGAGGAGCCTGGCGGGCTACAGTCCAGGGGGCCACAAAGAGTCGGATATGACTGAGCAACCAAGCACACAGCACACAGTGCTGTATAATCGGAACACACAGTTCCTACCTATGTGTAAAGAAAGTGTCATTTGATCAGTGTTGATACACACACCCATCACTGCACCGAGACAGTAAAAATATAGGACCCCTCAAAAGTCTCCTTGTGTCACGATGTAATCATGTTAGTGTGTTTGTGTCTTCAGTTCAGTTCAGTCGCTCAGTGATGTCCGACTCTGCGACTCCATGGACTGCGGCACGCCAGGCCTCCCTGTCTATCAGCAACTCCCGGAGCTTCCTCAAACTCATGTCCATTGAGCCAATGATGCCATCCAGCCATCTCATCCTCTGTTGTCCCCTTCTCCTCCCACCTTCGGTCTTTCCCAGCATCAGAGTCTTTTCAAATGAGTCAGCTCTTTGCATCAGGTTTCCAAAGTGTTGGAGTTTCAGTATCAATCCTTCCAATGAATATTCTAGACTGATCTCCTTTAGAATGGACTGGTTGGATCTTGTTGCAGTCCAAGGGACTCTCAAGAGTCTTCTCCAACACCACAGTTCAAAAGCATCAATTCTTCAGTGCTCACCTTTCTTTATGGTCCAACTCTCAAATCCATACATGACCACTTGAAAAACCAGCCTTGACTAGATGGACCTTTGTTCACAAAGTAATGTCTCTGCTTTTTAATATGCTGTCTAGGTTGGTCATAACTTTTCCTCCAAGAAGCAAGCATCTTTTAATTTCATGGCTGCAGTTACCATCTGCAGTGATTTTGGAGCCCCAAAAATAAAGTCTGTCACTGTTTCCATTGTTTCCCCGTCTATTTGCCGTGAAGTGATGGGACCAGACACCGTGATCTTAGTTTGCTGAATGTTGAGTTTTAAGCCAACTTTTCCCCTCTCTTCTTTCACTTTCATCAAGAGACTCTTTAGTTCTTTACTTTCTGCCACAAGGGTGGCGTCATCTGTATATCTGAGGTTATTGATATTTCTCCCGGCAATCTTGATTCCAGCTTGTGCTTCATCCAGTCCAGCATTTCTCGTGATGTACTCTGCATATGTTAAATAAGCAGGATGACAACCAAATGAAACCTTATACATGTAGCTAAATAGGTAACCTTGGGACAGTACTATCAATCTAATGGGGAAAGCTAACAAAATATACTTGTTAACACCCCAAGTTCTAAATCAATTGAGAAGTAAAGCTCTGTTGAAACTAGGAAAGCGTCACAAGTGAGGACTTTAATGGGCTGATCCAGGTGGGCTGCTCTGAGGGGCGGGAAAGTCAGTGGCAGCATTTTCAGCCAGAGCAGTAGCGGCGACACATGTTGATGAGATTCAGTCACACGTGTGCGTCTGCACACATGGACTGTGGGGCCATCGCTCCTGTGTCCAGGCTTCCAGGAGGAGAGCAGAGATGGTTCTCATCGGCATTGCTCTCTCCTGCTGAAGAGGCGCACGTGGCTGCAGAAAGCTGAGTCTGCTGAAGGTTCACTGAGTGGAGTCCAGCCACATCCCCTCTGCCTCCCCAGCTCCAGACCCACGGTCCAGCCAGGAGCCTGGCTGACACCCGGGGAGGCGGGACCAGGTGACAGGGCCGCAACCGCTTATCTGCAGGAGAGGAGCCCCTCGCCTCCCCTCCCTGCCAGGCTGGGGAGCAGCTGATGGGCTGGCTTATTGACAGGGCTGGAGGAGCCAGATAACCAGCATCTCACCCCAGTCCCCACTCGTTTCAGCCCCCAGGGCAGGGACCCTTGATGGACGGTCTTGAGGAGAATGGAAACAAAAGTACAAAAAGCAAACACGAGGGCTCTGAGTTTAGGCTGGTGTCATGTTGTAGCCCACCACGCAAAGAGCTGGCTTGAGCGGCTGCATTCGCAGGATCCGGACGTCCGTATTTACCAAGAAGCAAAAGTGAGCCCAGAGAAGTTCAGTGACTTTCCTGAGGTCACACAGCAGGGAGACTTGTGCTCAGCTTGGCAGTCTCCCCACCCTCTGTGTGGAGGGACCAGGATCTAAAAAGGAAGTGAGTGTGGTGTGGGCATGCGGCTCTGTCTGCATATCAAGACATCTGTATATCCGTGGACTTGTATCTCTCTGTGTCTCTCAGTCTGTCTGTCTGTCTGTCTGTCTGGCATCTGTAGGTCCGAGGAGAGACAGTATGCAGCGGCAGTCACTACCCTGCAGGTCAGTCCACACTCATGCAGCGTGTTTCTGAGCGTGTCCCCCTGGCACACTCCCCCCAGGGCTGCGAACCTGACCACTAGCCCCCCTAGAAATAACCATCAGGCCCCCGCTTTAGTGTCTAGCTGAGCACACAGTTAGGGGGAACCTGCTCAGCCTGTTGTGAAGTCCGCAGTTATCCCGTGTGGACAACACAGCGCGAGCGAGCGGCAGCCGCTGATGCTTCTGCCCTCCCGTCCGTGCCTGTCTGGCTGCAGGGCAGGCTGGCTCCCCCGAGGAGGGTGCCCATGCAGGGGGCTGAGCTTCACTGACCCCTGCCCCCAGGAGGCACAACCCCCTGCACAGTGTGTGGATAAACTCCTTCCCCTTTACTGCCACCGTCTGGGGTTAGTGATGTTGCTGCTGCTGCTGCTAAGTCATGTCAGTCGTGTCCAACTCTGTGCGACCCCGTAGACAGCAGCCCACCAGGCTCCCTGTCCCTGGGATTCTCCAGGCAAGAACACTGGAGTGGGTTGCCATTTCCTTCTCCAGTGCATGAAAGTGAAAAGTGAAAGGGAATTTGCTCAGTCATGTCCGACTCTTCGCGACCCCATGGACTGCAGACTACCAGGCTCCTTCGTCCATGGGATTCTCCAGGCAAGAGTGGGGTGCCATTGCCTTCTCCAAGTGATGTTGCTACATCCTTATTTTACGATGCAAAACCCAGGCACAGAAAGATGACACATGTCTGAGGCCAGAGGCATGAGTGGGTTAGCGTTAAGGCAAGACTTGAAGCATGGTGGTCAGGTCTGCGAGTCCACAGACGCCTGCTGGACCTGCTGTTTGCTCTGAGGTGGTGGTCTCCTCTTTCTGGAACCACCCCTGCCTGCCCCCAACACATAAGGCCAACAGTTACAAGCTCAGCTGCTTTTTAAAACCTCAGATGAGCACACCGGCGGGGCTGCACAAAGCTCAGAAGATGGGCAGGCAGAGCGTGGGCGGTTCGTGTTAGTGGCTGTCCAGCCCTGGAGATGCGGGAGATCCAGCATTTCCTTCTGCAGGATGGGGGTCCCGCCCGTCAGTCAACTCAGGCTGCGTCACCAACCCCCACAACCCTCGGGGCCTAAATGCACACGAGACGCTTGTGTCTCATGGTCCCGGAGGCTGGACATCTGGGGTCAAGGTCACAGCAGGGCTGGCTTCCTGGGAAGCTTCCCACCTTGGCGGGCAGACACCACCTGCCCGCCAGGTACTCACATGGTGCTCCCTCTGTGTGATCCCACCCTGGGGTCTCCTCCGCTTCCCACTGGGATATCAGTCACACTGACTTGAGACCCATCCTTGTGGCCTCTTTTTAACTTAACCACTTCTTTAAAGATGGTATTCCAGTACAGTCACATGCTGAGAGACAGATGGTTGTCAGGATGTCAGTGTATGAATTCGGCGATCACCACTCAGTCCACAGCAGCTGGTGGTGTTTATTGCCCCAGTTTTCTGATGGGACGACAGGGGCTGCGGAGCCCGCGCCAGGCCTGCAGCAGCGGCGAAGGGAAGCACCCAGGCTCCAGCCCCAGGCTGGGTCCTGCCACAGCCCCGTCCCGCCACTGTCATAGTGATTGTCCCCAGAGCCAGCCATGGCCGGAGCTGCCCTCAGGCTGGCTGTGCCCATGTGTCCTGTCTCTGCCTTGACTTTGAATTCCATCCCCTGCAGTTGTCAGGTGTCTGCAGCCCCTGGTCAGACTCTTTCATTTGACTCTGAGCATCTACACAAAGGCACGGCCTGGTCCAGGGTCCTGGTGAGACCTCTCACCACATAGAGGCCAGGCTGCAGTTTACCCTGCGGCCCCAACATCTCATGTCCTCCTCCTTTTCCTCCTGCTCCTTGCTCCACTCACCTGGCTCTTTTAAGTATTTATGAATGTGTATGTCCAGACACAACACATGCGTGTGCGTGCACACACACACACACAAAACCCATCTTGTCGCTTAGTCACCATGAAAAACATCAGGACTTTGCAGATAATAAACTCAGTATGTCAGTTTAGACTACTGTGTGTGTGTCAGCCTGCTGTGAAGACTTTCTGTGTGTGTTCCCTTCCAAAAGTTGCTCCCCAAAGTCAGCGTTATTCATGTGGTTCTGTATGATGGATTGGATCAGTGTCGAAAGTTCCCATGTTATCAGTGGCTTCGGGGGAAACAGGGCTCCCTGGTTAACCAGGGAGGTAATGGGCTGGCAGCAGGCTCTCCTAGCAATAGGACCAGGCTCTGCTCTAAGGCTTGGCAGCCTCTGTGCTCTGCCTGAATGGGTTGGATCAGCCTGTGTCGGCTTCTTCAGTTGTTTGAGTAAGCTGCTTAATCAGTCAGGAGTCTTTTTCTTTTTTAACTGTGCCTTTAAAAATAAAAAGCTACAACAACCTTTAACATGACTGCAACAATTTTTAAGGGTCCAGGTCAGTGATATGAAGTATTTTTGTGTGTTGTGAAACAGATCTCCAGAACTTCACCATCATGCAAGTCCAAAACTTCACACCAATTCAGCATCAGCTCCCTCTACCCCTCTGCCAGCTCCTGGCACCCACCATTCTGCTTTCTGTCAGCTTTCTGCATGTCTGCTTTCTATCTCTGTGAATTTGCCACTAAGAATGCCATGGGCTTTCCAAGTTGTGCTAGTGCTAAAGAGGCCACCTGTCAATGCAAACGACGTAAGAAACAAGGATTCAACCCCTGAGTCAGGAAGATTCCCCTGGAGGAGGGCATAGCAACCCGCTCCAGTTTTCTTGCCTGGAGAATCCCATGGACAGAGGAACCTGGCAGGCTGTGGTCCACAGGGTCACAAAGAGTTGGATGTGACTGAAGCACGCACGTGCAAGAATGCCGTAAGAGCAGAGTCACACTGTATTTGTCTGTGACTGACTTGTTTTCATTTAGCAAACTGTCCTCAGGCTTCATTACTTTGGATCATGAGACAGCATTGCTTACCTTTTTAAGGCTGAGTAGCGCTCCATTACATGTATATCCCATGTTTTGTTTGTCCAATCATCTGTCAGGAGGCATGGGGTTTCTTGGCTACCGTGAGTCCTGCCTCAGTGAACGTTGGGGCGCACATTTCACTTTGAGACCCTGCTGTCAGTTCTTTTGGATGTCATCCAAGAGGAGCACTGTTGGTGACTCAGTATGCTTCTGCTTGTGGACAAAGCAACTCAAATTGGTTTAATTCACAAGGAAATGTATAGGTTCCTGCAAGACTAGAAGTTGAGCAGTCTTTTAACCCACACTCAGTGGCTTAACAGCTCTGAACCAATCATTGTGGCCCAGGGAGTACCGTGCACCCATTGGCTGCAGCTGGGAGGCACAGACCAATGGCCGGCAAGGAGGGCAGAGTCCCCAGCTTTGATTGAACCATCAGGGGCCATCTCTGGGGAAACCTGGATGCTGAGGGAATCCAGCCTGAAGTTGGATTCTAGCATGGGGTTAGGAGCACAAAATAGAACTCATGACCTTGGGCCACTTATCCACTTAACTCTGAGTCTGAGTTTTTCTATTTTGATAACAAAGATGCTTTTGAGAATTACTAACATGAGTACCTGTATAGAACGGTCGTTTGGACTCTGTGGGAGAGGGAGAGGGTGGGATGATTTGGGAGAATGGCATTGAAACACGTATAATATCATATAAGAAATGAATCGCCAGTCTAGGTTCGATGCAGGATACAGGATGCTTGGGGCTGGTGCACTGGGATGACCCAGAGGGATGGTATGGGGAGAGAAGTGGGCGGGGGTTCAGGATTGGGAACTCATGTACGCCTGCAGTAGATTCATGCTGATGTATGGGCAAAACCAAAACAATACTGTAAAGTAAAACAACAACAACAACTTAAGCCCTCAGTTTTAAAAATTGGGAAAATGTAAAGATCCTGTTGTCACGTAAGCCTTAAATTACACGTATAATTTCTGTCTTCATATGCTCACACAGATGGTGCAGGGCTCTTTCTTTCTCCTTTGTCTTAGCTATTAAATGATTATACGTACCATCTTTGAAGAGACTTCGTTTTTAAGGTTTTTCTTTTTATTTTGGAATAATTTTAAAGGTTACTTTCCATTTACAGTTATTACAGAATATTGACCCTATTCCTTTGTTACACCTCTTTGAACCCGTTTTATGCCCGATAGCTTGTGCCTGTCACTGCCCCACCCCTATCTTCCCCTTCTTCCCCGCTGTGGTAACTGCTGGTTTGTTCTCTCTGTCAGTCTGCTTCTTTTATGCCATCTTCACCAGTTTGTTGTATTTTTTTAGACTCCACACATAAGTGGTATCATTCAGTATTCATCTTTTGCTGCCTGACTTATTTCACCCAGCATGATCCCTCCACATCCATCCAGGCTGCTGTACATGTTCAGTTGTGTTCTTGTTTATGACTGAGTAGTATTCCGTTGTGCATATGCACCACATCGCCTTTATCCCTTCATCTGTTGATGGACGTTTAGGTTGTGTCCATGTCTTGGCCATTGTACATAGTGCTGTAGTGAACATTCGGGTGCGTGGATCTTTTCAAATGAGTTTTTGTTTTGAGGTTTTGACCCCCTTTGGATATATACACAAAAGTAAAATTGCTGGGTCATAGGGTAGCTCTAATTTTTAGTTTTTTTGAGAAATCAGCATACTGTTCTCCACTGTGGCTACACCAATTTACACTTCCATCAACAATGCCAGAGAGTTCCCTTTCCCCTACATACTTTCTAACATTTCTTCTTTTTGATGGTGGCCATTCTATCAGGTGTGAAGTGATATCTCACTGTGGTTTTAATTTGCATTTCTCTGATGACTAGCAATGTTGAGTATCTTTTCCTGTGCCCAGTGATCTTCTACATTTCCTCTTTGGGCAAATATCAATTCAGTTTTTCTACTAATTTTTAAATTAGGTTTCTGGTTTTTCTGATGGTAAGTTGTCTGAGCTATTTATACATGTTGGATGAAGTGAAAGTGAAAATCGCTCAGTCGTGTCCAACTCTTTGCAGACACACAAAGATTGAACTATACAGTTCATGGAATGCTCCAGGTCAGAATACGGGAGAGGGTAGCCGTTCCCGTCTCCAGGGGATCTTCTCAACCCAGGGATCAAACCCAAATCTCCTACACTGCAGGCAGATTCTTTACCAGCTGAGCCACCAGGGAAGCCCAAGAACACTGGCGTGGGTAGCCTATCCCTTCTGTAGGGCATCTTCCCAACCCAGGTCTTATTATAAAAAGCCTTTTCATTAAACGTAGAAGCTTTTGCACGCAAAAGAGACCATGGATACAATGAAAAGAAGCCAACAGAATGGGAGGAGGTATTTGCAAATGATATGTCCAGTACATGTTGGGTATTAATCCCTTATTGCTCATATCATTTGCAAATACCTCCTCCCATTCTGTCGGTTCTTTCCATTGTGTCCATGGTTTCCTTTGCTGTGCAAAAGCTTCTACGTTTAATGAAAAGGTTTTTTACACTGTGCCCTTTTATAGCTCACGAGTGAAGTGTCCTGCCCTGTCAGGGGGCTCTGCGGGGTGGCATGTCCTCTCTGCCCATCTTAAAACAGCTGCTGAGTCTCTTGCAGCCTGGGCAGACAGGGGTGAGTGAGAACAGCGCTGGGGTGCCTCTGCAGGTGCCCAGAGCTTTCCACTGGTGTCGTGTGCTCCCTGGGAGGTAATCCTGGGCCTGGGTCCTCCAAGATGGCAGAGCTGGGACACAGAGATGTGCACAGGCCCCCTCTCCCCCGAATGGAGGGCCTGGTGCCAGCCAGGCTCAGAGCTGCCTCACAGGACACGATGAGCTGTGCCTGAGGCTGACGATGGAACCTGGAAGGAGGCAGGCTGCCGTGTCACTCTAGCATCACTGGAGCCCATGCGGCTGCCTTCTCACTGGCCTAGACCAGCGGCAGCGCTTGGAACGGTGGCTCATCAGCCACTTCAGAGAAATCCCTGTGCTGAATGACAGCTTCTCTGCAACCTCTACAACCTCTGCTGAGGTTGCTTCTCTGCAGCCTCAGCAGGCAGCCAGGGCCTGCACTCCACGGCTCCGACTTGAGCCTTTGCCCCTCAGTAACACTGTGACTCAGGATGCCAGAGCAGGGGCTCAAGGAGACCTCAGAGAGACAAGCGTGCCTTCATGCTGGTGGCCTTGTGTCTGTGTACCTGCCCCCTCCCGTGGGCACCTGGGCACACGAGCAGGAAGACACTGAGTTGCTGCAGACAGCAGCACTGGCCCCTCGCTTCCAGGTGCATCCACCCAGCAGAGCTGCTCACTGGGGAACCTCTTTACACAGACTGAAATTAATGAAGAGGCTGTTGCTGATGTGTGTCCTTTCAGAGCAATTTC